>PVLC010007419.1:0-63521 GCA_004027655.1 Graphiurus murinus | reverse complement strand
TTTTTTTTTTTTTTTTTTTTTTTTTGCAGTACTGGGGATTGAACTCAGGGGCATTCTACCTCCGAGTTATACCCCAGCCCTATTTTTTTTATTCTTTATTTGAAACAGGGTCTCATGAAGTTGCGGAGTGCCTCACTAGGTAGCTGAGGCTGGCGGCGAACCCGGATCCTCTGGTCTCAGCCTCCCAAATGATGGGATTATAAGCATGTGCCACCATGCCCAGCTGAGAAATATCATATTTTACTTACTTAGTACATAATTTTATATTAACATTTCTGAAGCACAAGCATAGCAGTGCATACATTTTGCTAATTTTAGAAAACAAACCAGTATTTTTTGGTGCATTGACACAACTTCATCATACTTAAAATAATGTGTGTCAAGAATGAGATTAATAGAATAGACAAAAATAATAGAATTATCCATTTTAAAACCTTTAAACTGAGGTCCTAAAAATAAAAACTAATTTTTAATTTGTAAACCTAAACAATATTGTTTCACCTGTTTGCTGGAACCAGCTAGAATCAGCATGGGAGAACTGATTGGGTACAACTTGTTCCAATTTCTTTTCAGATATTTCCTATAAAATCACCCATGCTAGGAGTTTCAACTCCACAGAAATTGACAAACACTTCTAGTGAGGGTTTGCCTTATTTCTGTGTTTATATGTATATTTTTGGAGAGCTTGTTATTAAACATCTACTAACAAACCATTGACTGTAATACAAAATCTTTTAAAATGACTTTCTGCATAATATGGAGAAGTAATCCTGCTTTAAAACTCTGACATTAATCCACTTTACTTGGAGAAATGTTAGAAGGAAGGTAGGGAGTCTATAGATATTGTTAGTGGTTAAACTTTGATATAAGCATTTCTCAGTGATTTTTCATAAGTTTCAAGCCTAATCTAATCACAGTAATCTGAAGTAGAAAGCTAAACTTGTTTTGGAGAAAGTTTTTAAAAACTGGTAAGATTTTCTGTAACAAAGTAGAATACAGAAATAAATTGTAATTAATGTTAATATAATAATTTGTCAAGTAACATCTTTACATTTCAGTTTTCATATGTTTGTTAAATCAGTTCAGTGTTCCATTTAATGTCTTTACAATAAATAAATGCCATGAATTGAAAATTACAAGAAAAATTATTCTAATAAAATTTTGCTTATATATCTATCTGCATATATATATATATATATGTATATTTCAAGTTACACTAAAGATTTCATTTTAAAAAGTGAGTTAAGTCGGGCGTGGTGGCGCACGCTTGTAATCCCAGCATTTGGGAGGCTGAGACCGGAGGATCCGGGTTCGCGGCCAGCCTCAGCTACCTAGTGAGGCACTCTGCAACTTAGTGAGACTCGGTTTCAAAATAAAGAATAAAAAATGGGGCTGGGGGTGTAGTTCAGAGGTAGAATGCCCCTGAGTTCAATCCCCAGTACCGCAAAAAAAAAAAAAAAAAAAAAGTGAGTTAAACTGCTTAAATTTAAAACATTGTTCTAATCCAATAGCTTTGCTTATAGATTAAAAATAAAACCATTGAGAATAAAAAAAACTGTATTCCAGGAATCCAGAGATATGAAGTAACTTGCTATAGTAATATACTCACTGAAAGACACATTGTCTTCTTTCTCCTCCCTGCCCAATGCTCAATCTCAGTCTTTCACAGTTCTTAGAGTAGAAGGTGAGGACAGGAAAAACGTTTGCTAGAATAAATCTATTTTTCACATAAATTGCATCAAATAGATTCAGTACAAGCAAGTAAAATAGGCCATTGTCTCCTCTTCCCAAAAGCACAGCTCCTGACTTAGAAGCACTGGCCATGATCAAAAAGAAGTAATTACAGATACCAGAAACTACATATGAAGCTATTGACCTGAGTCATTTTCAAAGCTGATATTTTAATTCTTTTTCTGATGAAATAGAACCTTGGAAAATGAGTGTTTTCAGTAGAAGCACAAAGATAGCAGTGCTGTCCTTTCAATTGTATATCAGCATTTGATTTTTAAGTAATTATAACCATTTTCTTCTGCCATTCATCAAATGACTTGTGGAGAATAGCAGCAGCACAGGCTTCACCCTGATCTATATTCAAATCCTTCCTCTTGTCATTTGTTTTTATTCTACACTATCCCAAAAGGACTTGGTATGAATAATCTTCTCTTCCTCTTCTTTTTTAAATTTGCACTCCTAGGTTCATGGTTTACTTCTTGAGCTAGAATCCGCATCTGTACCGTAAAGTTAATGTACACCTCAGGAATGATAATGAGGATGAACTGACAAAGTAGTTACTGGGATGTTAAGGAACCTGGCTCATATAGGGGATCAGCAAATATTACTTTTCTTAAAATTAGCTGAAACAGTGGAAGTTTCAAAGCAATTTTTAGTGTGAAAAAATTTACCTTGAAATCAATTTACTTTTGCCACACTGATATACATTTAATTTAAAATTTGTGTCTGGAGAAGTTTGGCTCTACCCTGCTAAAACTAAAAAGAATATAAACAATTGACAGTACATTGAATTCAAATGTCTGTGTACTGTTACATAAATGATGTGGTTGCTTCAGACCTCTGGGATATGTTTATTATAGTGTATGTGTATGTGTTTTTCAGCAAGTTAAAGTGAAGCCTAGAATATGACCCAGTTGAATGACTTAGGAAAGTATCTCATTTGAATGTTTTAATTTGATTAAAGTTTTGGTTCTATTGAACTTCCCCATAATTTAAGAGTGAATATCTTGTTTTGATAATTTCATAACTTAAATGACTTCTAAATAACATAATATATATAGCACAAAACTAGATCAGTGAGCAGAAATATCTTATGACTCATATTCATTACAATTAATGAATAAACAAAATGAATCTGGAGATGATTAGATAGTTTAAATAATTATTCTACATTAACTCTCCTATCTATCTTCTAGATAATTTAACTTGTAGTATTTGTATAGTTAGAGCTGTGAGTTCCATTTATTTAATGGATGAGTTTTTACCATTGTTGGGCATGCTTATTGAACTTTGAAAATAGCATTGCATTTTGCAAACCTTCCAACACAAGCACTTGGAAAACTCCTGCTTGGAGTATATTCCCTAATGTTCTTAAGTAATCTGCCAGACCTATATAATTATATAACTCAAGAAATGTCTTCCCAAGGCCCTGAATGCTGTGTCTTTGTAAGTCTGAAGAGAACCTAAAATAATTTGGACTAATTGAAATGTTAAATATTTTAAAATCAGGAAGTATAAAAAGTCTGAAGTATTTTGTTGACTCTGGAAAACTTGTGCATTGCAAAGAGAGCCATAACCAATGATCTTACCATTTTTAAAAGTGCAAACATGATGAATATAAGATTATGCTAGTACATTGAGAACTTATCAGTCATCTTTGGAAGAGTTTCTCCCACTAATGTACATTGTATTCACTTCATAAGAAATTTCATAGGTCTTTCATATAACCTCTATTTTAAGAAAAGAAAGGAAGTCTGAATCTTAACTCACCCATTCCCTCAGGAGAGAAAATAAAGAAAATATAGGCAGAGGCATATGGAAGACACACTGGGCAGAGTAATTCCTATTAGGATACAACCCCAGAAAATTGTAGTTGCACAACACAACTTTCTTTGTGCAGAAAAATGCTTTGTATTAATAACAATGACATGAAGTAAGACTGAGTAGAAAAGAAAGTCTAGCATCATAGGCTTTGGCTTGAGAAAATTCTGCCATGAAATTCCAGTACCATGGCAAGTATATAGCCAGGTCCATTCAGCTCTTTGGGCCACCATTACCTCATCTGTAAACTTAGGATAGTAATACCAAATACTCATGGATATTTGGAAAAAATTAAGTAGTGTATGTGAAGTCCCAACCATATCATCCAGGACTCATTAGGTATATTTATCATGATATATGCATTAAATCATTTGAAATAGTTGATGCTCAAAACAGAATATAGGAAAGAAAATTTCACTTGATGAAAATAGGGAATTACAGAAAAAAAGTTAAGAAACAACCAGTATTAACATCTCATGTCTCAGAACAAAGAGATCATATCTACTTTATTTTTGAAACTTTTAAAGGACCAGACTGCCCTCTGCCTCAATTGATGAGCCAGGAGGATAAATGGGAGGAGAGGCTAAAGTTCCAGAACACAAAGCCGTGTATTAATTTCTCATGAAGTGGAGAAAAGGTAGGAGAAAAAAAGAGAAAATTCAGAGAGCAGCATCCCTGCTGGCACAGAGCAGGGGCAGGGAGAAACAGACATGACTATGTAGTCTAGAGAAGGGAAACAAATAACATCAGGGCCCAGAAGTGCTCCTAAGATTGAAAGTAGGGACCAGACTAATAGATCAACGTCTCACAGCCAAATAAATAATTGACCCGCTGCTTACCCTATTATCTGGTCTTGCTTAAGTCTAAGTTTCTTGCAAGAATCCAGAGAACAGGGGACACAAGTGGGGATTCTATTTCTTTCCAGCTCAGTTGGAATAAATATCACACATATACTTATTCCTGGATATTCAGGAGGCATATGGAAGATACTAGTTCTCTGATAACAAAGAACAGAAGTTTCCAATAGAATAAAAAGAGAAGTCCTGAGAAGAGAGGTTGTATCTCTCTCCAGTTAGCCTGACCTCACCGTTGGTCCAGCTCAGTTCTGTCACCACCAAACTGCACCATGTCCTTGTAGAACTCAATTTGAATTTGTTTTTCAAATGAGTAGTGTGTTGTGACTGAAAATGGCCCTCTTTCACCAATTACCATTGTCATTCTAAGCAGATAGCCATTTATAAATATAATATATTAGGAATTGCGCAATGTTACTAGACATATATAGCTTCATTTTATCCTAAACAATGGTTATTGTTTTGTCATTTGATCATTAAAAAAAATAAACTATTGTTCTGAACATAGTTATTTCCTCCTTCTCCTCCTTCTCGTTTTGTTTCTGATGTGTATGATTTTAAAGCTGAGAATCTCCACTGTGTGGTAATCCACTTTATTAATTGGAACAGTTTGTCTCAACATGACATCCTATCACAGGATAGCTCTGTTTATGCTTCAATTACTCAGCATAGGTTGAAAAGAAAGTACTCAATGTCCTTGTAGATCTCTGGGATTTTTCTGCGGAATCATTCACTGACTTTAGTAGATTAGCTAGTTTTCTTTATCCAGGCCTTTTCATTTGAGAAGCAAATAAAATAAAAAGTGGAAAACATACATTTGGTGACCCTTGTCTTTAATAGAATGTATCAAAAAATAAAATTTTCCAATATTGTCAGGTAATTTGTATGGTATAATTTTTTCTTTACAAGTGGTTTGTAATTACCTAATTTAAGACAGAAAAATGGGAGTATACGTATGCAGAGGTGAAGAAGTAAGAATAAGAAAGAGAAAGTAGGAAAGAAACACATTCAAATTATGCTATGACAAAATATAAAGGTATTACTACCGATTTCATTAACGTGCATGAGGGGGAGAGCAGGTGGTTAATGGAGGAAAATACACAGTGCATGCGTGTTTGTATCACATTGAACTTGACTATGATGTGCAATTACAATGTAGTAATAAAATTATTTTTAAAAATAGTAATGCATGCATATCTATGTTGATAGCAGCATAATTCATAATTGCCAAACTATGGAACTAGTTGAGATGTCCATCAACAGATAAATTGATTACAAAATTATGGGATATACACACAATGGAATTTTCCTCAGGCATAAAGAAGAACAAATGTTTGCCATCTGCAGAGAAATGGATGGAACTGGAGAATATTATGCTATGTGAGATTAGTCAATCACCAAAAGTGAAAGATTGGATATTTTTCCTCATATGTGGAGTCTAGAGAGAAATTGGGACAAGCTAGAGACTCCAGACAAAGGAAGAGAAACCTTAGTGGAGTGAACTTAAGGGACCTGAGAGAGGAAAGAAGGGGAGGAAGATTTGAAGAGGAAAACACTTCAATGAACAGGTTGTGCAGACACAAATTTATCAATGTCAATCACTGTGTCCACTGTGTCAAGCATGGGAAGGTGGGGAGGGAGAGGGAGTGGGATGTGAACTGGGGAGACTCACCAAGTGTTGTGTGCATGTATGTCTCTATCACCCTGAATTTCATCAAGATGTATGATTACAATGCACCAATAAAAGAAAAAAATTAAAAGAATAAGAGCAGGACCTTTGTGAATAAAATATTACTTCTGGTAATGTTTCTTCCAGGAATAAACCCTCTGGATTCTTCAGACATTGTTCCATTCATGCCAGCACTTCATGTTCAACTGTCACAGTACTACTAGCCTCCAGGAAAACATTCCTCAGTTCTAACAGAACGGCCAACCCTTACCACTAGCACTGGTGGAGGGTAAGTAATGAAATTTGCAATGTCTATTCCTATTTAAGCTATTTTGCTCTCATAAAAGCAGCAGTACAACCATGTCATTCAACATGAGGCTGCCAGCCCATAAAATTGCAAGTAATCCATTATATGATATGATAATATGTGGTGATGGAATAAAATTAGAATTGTGTGTGAAGAGCAAAAGGGATTCTCAACACGTGGAGTATTTGTATGCAGAAGACATTCCTATCAAAAGAAAACACTCAATGTGACTTTGATCCAGTCTTTCTGCTGGAAAGATCCTGCTAAATTGTTGAGGCTAGCCTTAAACCTGCAATCCTCCTTTCTTACTCTCCTAAGCACTGGGATTACAGGTGTGCAACAAGATGACCAGCTTTATTATTTTTTATAATAAAACATTTAAAGTAATTTATGTATTATAAAGTTTTGTCATCTAATGAATTATTCTATATAAAATAATAATTATGAGTTTTATTTTATTATATACTTCTGAAATAGAAATAATTTATGTTCAAGTTAACAAAACAATTTTACAAATATACTTTATATAATAATTACCAAAATCAAAATACACATATCACCACATACGTCATACTTTAGAGTTCCTAAGCTTGTTCATCTTATGACTAAAATTTGCACCATATGATTAATATTTTCCATTTCTCAAGCCTCTTACTCCCTGGTGACCACTTCTGTCCACTCAACTTTTTTAGATTCCACATATAAGTGAGATTATATAGTATCTGTCTTTCTGTGCCTGGCTTATTTCACTAAAGTGAAACGGAAGTAAATTCCCCTATTTGCAATATTACAGGTGAATTTCCATGACAGTTAACTGGCAGGATTTGTTTCATTTTTATGGTTGAATAATATTTCATTATATATATGTGACCCTTCTGAAGAATATCCTAGATTTTCTTACGACATGGCAACTGGGTTTCAAGAATGAGAATTTCCAAAACACAGCCCCTGAACATGAAAGACTTATAAAACCTCTGCTTTCATTCGCATATTCTAAGATGCTGTTTGCCAAAGTCAAGTCAAATGGTCAAGACTAGGGTCACGGTGGGACAGGAATACATGAAGGGAGATAAATCTGTCTTGGACTACTTCCATGACTCAAAGGCAGAGTTGAACATTTAAAACCACCTTGTGGCCTGCAAAGCCTTAGATGAAATATTTGCTGAATTTTGCTTTAATGCTGTGACTGAGTATATCATCTTTTTATCATTCAAATACACAGAATTAAATTAATATAGATGCTAATATATGTACACACATATACAAACATATTAACAAACACATATATAAACACATGCAAAATACCTGGAATATTTTAAACATAAATTAAATTAAATTAAATATAAATACAGTTGAATATAAATGCAGAAGTTTAAATAATCACCTTTAAACAGAAAATATATTTGGATAAGAAATACATGTTTTTAATGTAACTGATAAAAATCCATGAATTGATAAAACCTGTATACATATGATTTTATTTTTTTATTGTAATAATTTGTGCATTGTACGCAGACATATTTGTTAGCTACAAATTGATAATGATATATGTGCACACATTTCTCATTTGACCCCTTCCCCAATTCCCACCCCACTCCCTCGCCCTCCCTCCCTCTCACGTTCAGTTTAGTGAGCGACCTTGATATGATTGTGTAAGTACATCATGCGCATTAGGGTGCACCCCCATCCATCCCCTTTGGTTAAATCAAGTTCTTTGACTATCCAGGGTCTCTCCTTTTTCATCTGGAGGCCCTCTTATGCCCCATCTTTTCCCTAGCATCTGCATATTAGGGAGAACATATGCTTTTTTACCCTTTTTGCCTCACTAATCTCACTTAACATAATGTTTTCCAGTTGCATCCATTTCCCTGCAAATAACATGATTTTGTTCTTCTTTATGGCTGAGTAAAATTCCATTGTGTACACATCCCATAGTTTTGTAATCCATTCATCTGTCGATGGACATCCTGGCTTCTTCCATAGTTTGGCTATTGTGAATTGTGCAACTATAAACAGAGATACACATGTGTCGGTCTGATATTTTGGTTTCCATTCTTTTGGGTAGATACCCAGAAGTGGTATTGCTAGATCATATGGTAGGTTCACTCCCATTCGTCTGAGGATCCTCCATACTGTTTTCCAAAGTGGTTGCACTAATTTGCAATCCCACCAACAATGTATTAGGGTTCCCACTTCTCCACACCTCACCAGCAGGTGTTGTTGTTAGTGTTTTTTATGATTGCCATTCTGACTGGAGTTAGGTGAAATCTCAAGGTAGTTTTGATTTGCATCTCTCTGGTTGCTAATGATGTGGAACATTTCCTTATACATTTATTGGCCATTTGTATTTCTTCTTTTGTGAGGTATCTATAAAGATCCTTTGCCCATTTTTTATTGGATTTTTTGTTTTTTTAGCTGGGATTTTCTTGAGTTCTTTGTATATCCTAGATATTAGACTCTATCAGAAGAGTAACTGGCAAAAATCTTCTCCCACTCTCTAGGCTCTCTGTTGAAGTTCTTGATAGCTTCCTTTGCTGCGCAGAAGCTCTTCAGTTTAATGCAATCCCATGTATTGATCTTCCTTTGAGCTGCTTGTGCTTTTGGGGTCTTGTTGAGAAAGTTTTTACCTGTGCCTAAAGGCAATATACAATAGGCCCACAGCCAATATCATATTAAATGGAGAAAAACTGCAAGAGTTCCCACTAAAACCAGGAACAAGACAAGGATGTCCATTATCACCTTTTCTGTTCAATATAGTACTTGAGACTCTAGCCAGAGCAATAAGGCAAGAGAACGAAATCAAAGTGGTAAAATAGGGAAAGAAGAACTAAAACTATCAATTTTTGCAGATGGCATGATACTATACTTAGAAGACCCAACAAACTCAACCAAAATACTTATAGAACTGATCAACAAATTCAGCAAAGTGTCTGGATACAAAATCAATCTTAAAATCAGAAGCTTTTCTGTATGCCAACCATAAATCCACAGAAAAAGAAATCCAGAAAACAATTCCACTCACAATAGCACCCCGAAAAATAAAATACTTAGAGATAAACCTAACCAAGGAGGTAAAAGACCTCTATAAGGAAAACCATAAAACGTTGAAGAAAGAAATCGATGAAGACCTTAGAAGATGGAAAAATCTACCATGCTCTTGGATAGGCAGAATAAATATCATCAAAATGCCCATCCTCCCAAAAATGATCTACAGATTCAAAGCAATACCCATGAAATTACCAAGGTTACTCACAGAAATAGAAAAATCAGTCCTTAAATTCATCTGGAAAAACAAAAAGCCCAGGATAGCCAATGTAGTTCTTAGCAATAAAAACGATGCAGGAGGTATCACAATACTTGACTTCAAACTTTACTACAAAGCTGCAGTAATAAAAACAGCATGGTACTGGCACAAAAACAGACACACAGACCAATGGAGCAGAATAGAAGACTCAGAAACAGACCCACAGACTTACACCCAACTGATTTTTGACAAAGGAGCCAAAAATATACACTGGAAAAAAGATAGCCTCTTTAACAAATGGTGTTGGCAAAACTGGTTAAATATATGCAGGATAATGGAAATAAACCCCACTTTCTCACCTTGCACAAGAGTCAACTCAAGGTGGATCAAAGACCTGGAAGTTAGGCCAGAGACCTTGCAGCTACTTGAAGAGGGCATAGGACCAACACTTCAATACATATAATTTTAAAAGAGTTTATCTACCATAATAAATTTTATTACTTTCTTTCTTCTACTTTTTTTGTACTTTCTTAAAATTTTAGTTGGAGTAGGCACATAGACCTTTTTTATTTATCATTTTTTAAATTTATCACATCAGTACCAGTTTTGTTTGGGGGGGCTTGTCTTAGTTACCATTAATTAAACTATATTTAGTTTCTTATTTTCAAACCCACTGTCTTTTGGTTATAGAAATGTTTAGTATGAGCCATGAATGTTGATGCATGCCTGTAGTTGTGGCTACATGGAGGCTAAGAAAGGAGGATCGCTTGAGTCCAGAAGTTCGAGCTCAACTTGAGCAACATAGAAAGACCCTACCTCAAGTGAAAAAAAAAAAAAAAAAGCCAGGTATTGTGGCACATGCCTGTCATCCTTGTACTTGGGATGCTGAGACAGGAGAACAGGAAAATCACAAGTTTGAGATTAGCCTCTAGCCTCAGAAACCTATCAAGACTCTTTTTTCTTTTTCTTTTCTTTTTTTAAAATTAATTGGTGGATTGTAATCATACTTCTTTGTTTGGTACAGGGTGATAAAGATATATATGCACACATTTCTCATTTAATCTCTTCTCCCATTCCCTCTCCACTCCTTCTCCCTCCTTCCTTCTCAAGTTCAGTTTAGTGATTGACTTTGATATAATTGTGAAAGAACATCATGTGCATTAGGGTGTCCCCCTCCCCACCATCCATCACCTTCAGTTAAGTCAACTTCTTTGATTATCGAGGGTTTCTCCTTTTTCATCTGGAGTCCCTCTTGTGCCCCATCTTCTCCCTAGCATCCGCATGTTCTTCTTTATGGCTGAGTAAAATTCCATTGTGTACACATCCCATAGTTTTGTAATCCATTCATCTGTCGATGGACATACTGGCTGTTTCCATAGTTCGGCAATTGTGAATTGTGCAGATATAAACAGAGATACACACGCATCTGTCTGATAGTTTGGTTTCCATTCTTTTGGGTAGATACCCAGAAGTGGTATTGCTGGATCATATGGTAGGTTCATTCCCATTCATCTGAGGATCCTCCATGCTGTTTCCCAAAGTGGTTGCACTAATTTGCAACCCCACCAACAATGTATTAGGGTTCTCACTTCTCCACACTGTCGCCAGCATTTCTCATTGTTTGTGGTTTTTGTGATTGCCATTCTGATTGGAGTTAGGTGAAATTTCAAACAACAACAACTAAATAAAAAAGCTGGTGGTATAGCTAGGAAGTACAATGCCTCTGGTTTCCATTCCCATACGAAAAAAAAAAAAAAAAAAAAAGAAAATAATTGCTGATATTGGAGATTTGTGTTAGCCTAAAGGTTAATAATTTGTACTTATTTCATTAGATAAGATATATTCTTAAGATATATTCTCTTGTCTCTTTGTCTTTCTCTTTTTCAGAGTTCTACATATATCATAATATTAATTATGTTTAAATCATTTCTAACCTTATGTATTTTTATATTCACAGATAAATTTTTCATATAATTCTAGTGTGCTATTTATTCATAAAAGCAAACTACAAACACCTTTTCTAGATTGGACAAAACTAATTTTTATCATCTCTAGTGATTTTATTCTGCAAAGGAAGCTGCTGACTCACATGCCATTAAATTCTCAGCAGGTCATATTATGAGTCAAGCAATACACTTGAAATCAATGTATATTTTGTCTCAAAAGATATGCAAGCTCTTTTAGTATGCAATTACATTAAATGAAAAAAATCTAATTCTAAGAAAGTCTTTAAAAATGGCTTTAGGAGGAAATAAATAACAAAATGTTCAAGGCTTTCTGGATCAAAGAGAGACATAAATAAATGTTCGTATTATTTTAATTTAGGAAGCAGAAGACTAATAAAGCTCTTGAACTGTGTAAAAGTCTTATTTCATCCCAAGGGAATATGTGGCTTTTGGAATATCATTTTCTCTCTATTAGTCTCAGTTCCATTGCTCACAACATAAGGGAGTGATATGTTCTGTAGCTGATGTGTCCCTATTCCAAGTATTAAAGTATATGTGTCTATGACTATCAGTATGAATGTATACAGCCAATGAAAGACTATGAAGTGCAGAGATCAGAAAAGATTTTCAAATTACATGAGGGTAAAATATCCACTTTTATATATTTGATACTTTGTGATAAACATGGAAATATGTATAGAAATATAATGTGGAAATATATTGGTTCATTATTAAATGAAGTAGAAAGGGACAATCACTTTGTCCTTTTGCATTCTCTTATGTTATCATGATGCCACCACCAGCCTCCACCCCACTGTCTCCAGGATGCCCACATTTCCTGGGAAACAGCACTTCATTGTACAAGGGATTTTGACATCTGACAGTTATGAGCTTAAATTTGAGCTCCACCACTTCTTTCCCACATTACTTTGAACAACATTTTTGACTTCACTATGTCTTCCCTAAATAAAAAACTGTAAGATGAAAATCCCAATCCCTTAGTAATGATAAGTGTTTTAAAATCCTGGCTAATTGCATTATATTGTATTGAGCCACATAAATCAATAATCATTTGTGGTTATAATCTAGTAGTAGAAACACAGCAATAACAAAAGAAAATAATAAACACAGTTATAGTAAAGTAAGAGCAATAACTGCTGAAGTAGCAATGCCTTATTAAGACACTACTGGGGTAAGTGAAAATTCCTTTCTTTAATAGTTTTTAAAAATATAATAATAATTATGATTTTTTTCTATTAAGAATAATTACATAACAATTGATTTTACATTTCCTTTTTTGTGGCACTGTACAAAATAGATGGACTTTATTTAAAGAACTGTTGTATCTAGGCATGGTCGCATATACCTGTAATACCAATATTTGGGAGGCTGAGACAAGAGGATTACAAGTTTGTGGCCAGCATCAACAATTTAGGGCTTCAGAAACTTAGAGAGACACTGTTTCAAACTAAAAAATAAAATAGGGCTGGGGTGTAGCTCAGAGGTAGAATGCCCCTGGGTTCAGTTCCTAATTCCTGCCCTTTACACACACACACAAAAAGCTCTTGTGTACTTGACAGAAAACTTTAAATATATGGCTGATGAAAAATCTCAGACTGATAGTCTATGCTAAGAATATAGCCTGAAGATTTATTGACGAACTCCCCTTGAATTTACACAAAATTCCATAATGCCCAAATTGTCCAAGCCCAGGCAACAGCAGGAAGTTGGTTAAACACAGAAGTGGGGACAGGAACAAGTACTTTCCATAACTATATTTACATGATATGTAGCATTTTTTTAAACAAAGGATAAATCTTTTCTTTCTATATAATATAATAATTCAGCATAGGAAAAGCTAATTCTTTATAGAATTCAATTGAATATGATAATTTTATTTTAAAAAATCATAAAGGGCATGAAGGAGTTACAAAGAGAGGTCTAACATTCTCGTAATATTTTGTTTCATATCAGGGCAAAAAGCATGTTAGGTGTGGCTTTGGAAAATTCATAAAGCTATATGTTTGTAATTTTTGTATTTTCCTAAGCATTTTATGCTTCAATAAAACACTAAAGTAAAAATTAAAAATATAAACAATTCTGTAATTCAATCCTTCAAATACAAAGTTTTTGTAATAACCATGTAACTTAGAAAATATTTTTGTAAAAACCAAGTAACCTAGTCCATTCCTTTTCAACTGTAAAATCTCAAAAAGTTAAGGAAAATAACATTCTGTATACATATAACAATTCAGATGTCATGAATAAAAGATAAATTGATACATCGGAGCACACATGAGTTCACTCTAATGATCCTTAAATAAAATGAAGCTGTATGGATTTAGGTAGAGATTACACATTCAAGTAGCTACAGAGAGCTTTCACAATGAGTGAAACAGCTGCTAGAGGACTGAAACCAAGGGGTGGAGGCTCTGATCAAGTGGAGAGGGAAAAACCACCTAATAGCATTTAAATTGACAGCTCATATAATCCTGCACAGGCCAAATGATACAAGTCTGTGACTGCTACTTTTCTGTGAAGTAATTTAGGTAAACATTTAGAACATATGAGTTCTGGATAGCTGAGCTTGTCTATCAATCCTTGCCATGATTTGTCTTAACATACTAGTACATGGCTTTATTTGAAAGGGAGAATACTCTCCATATCTTAGACTGAGTTGATTCTCAGTTAATATGAATACTGGAAAGAGTGAATGTTCTGTAGATGGATGAGAAGGAAGGGGTTCACATAGGTAGCACTGTTCCATTTTTTCTAAATGAGCTTGGAAGTAAAATAAACTAGGAAAGGGAAAGGGAAGTAGAAGTATCCTAAGAAGAAAAAAGAGATAACAGAGCTTGAGATGGTACACACACACACACACACACACACACACACACACACACACACACACACACACAAATAAATTAATTAAATCAACTGAAAATGAGTGTATTCTAAGGCCAAAAGTTACAAAATAAAGGACAAAAATTTGGAAGAAAAGAGAATGTGAGGAAAGTATGTAATGTCGTAAAGGCTATTTTGAAAATGAGCATGGTCATTTTCCCCAACAGTAGACGTGCATACTAATGGACAAATGAAAATTCTCCAGCATTACAGAGAAGCTGAAAATAGGAAGTTTATGACTCAGGCTTCTCAACATTATTATAAGTTGGTATCTACTGACTGATATGCCAGAGATCTATAAGTAAGGAATTTTTTCCTTAAAGAAATTATCACTGCCAATAAATAATCTTTACTTGGATAGATTCCATGGATTTATGCTGTATTCAATATTTAGAATTTTTAACATTTTAATATCACTAATGAATTATTGTACTTCTTTCTTTGTAGAAATTAATTGAGCCAGTCATGTTATGCCAAAAAAGATAGACTAGGTAATATCAGATAACAAGTCAATCTCCATGGTTAAAGTTTTCTTTTTTCATATATCCTTCATGTTAATCATAGGTTGGGTACAGACTTTTCTGTATACAGAAACAGGAATTCAGTGGAAAGACACTATTTCCAGCAGCAAGTGGAAGAGACCTTTTCATAATTTCCATCTGTAATTGCCCAAATTTCCTTGAGTCAAATGTGTTGCATGGCCCAAAACAATTATGAAGAAGCCAGAAACCATAGAGAAGTAAGTGGAATATTTCAATTGTATGCCTTCCTTAATCAAGTGTAAAGAGCACAGAAAATGATAGTCAAGTGACCCAGATTCTAATTTTATCTGTGGGTTTCCACACATAGGAACTTGGGGGAATCATTTTGTCTCCCAGGGCCCTCATGTTTCTCACCTGCAGAAGAAAGTTTTCTCCCTTTCCCTAGTTTTCAGAAACATCTCTAGAAGTACCACAACAATGAACAATGAAGATAAATAATCTCCAGTTACCCTCAGAGATATTTGAGGAACCTGTACAGATGGATCCGAAACAACACTTATTCCAATTAATATAAAGTAGAAAGGTTCAAAAATATATCATTCCCTCTTATATGGTTACACTACAATCTCTAATCAAAGAAACAAGCTAGTTCAAGACATTTGCTAATAAATGTGTTTTCCTTAGAGCATCTCAATATTTTTCTTTAACTGAGATACAGGCATAGGAATACGTTTATTCCCTGAATGCACGAGCAGATAGACATAGGCCCACCCAGGCAGCTGAAACTTTTAGACCTGTAATTCTCAATTAAGATGACCCGTTCTCTCACACTGTTTTAAAATAAATAGTATTTTTTCTTTACGGATTATGTGTATAGAAGGAAACTAACAAAATATATCAGTGATGACTGGTATATTTTGTTAGTTTCCTTCCAGTTATATATATCTAATTATACATCTAAACTATATAATTGTTCTCCCCTCATTCACTTGAAACTATACTATATGTGGGGAAAGATTGTGTCTGCAGGTTATTGCATTTCCTCTGGTTTTTACAGCATCTCTCCAAGCTTGACATACTGCTTACCTGCTTTTCCAAATCATTAATGAGAATGTTAAATAAGACTGGGCCCAGTACCAATCCTTTAGGCACCCTGCTACACACCTGTTCCAATTTGCTATCCCACCATTTATCATTACTTATGTTTCTTGTGCTGCAGCCAATCTGTGCTTGGCCTAACAACAGAAATACAGAGATTCTTGGTAATCCTAGCTATGTGGATACATTTACATTCCTCAGGACAAAAGTCACTCAATCACTCTCACTCCAAAGGGAGTCTTCTTTATGTCAGGTTCTGGCAATGTTTTCCGTAGAAAACTGAGATGTGTACACAATGGAATTTTACTCAACCATAAAGAAGAACAAAATTATGTCAATTGCAGGGAAATGGATGGAACTGAAAAACATTATGTTAAGTGAGATTAGTCAGTGTCAGTCAGAAAATGTAAAAATTGAATGCTCTCCCTAATCTGTGGAAGCTAAGGAGAAAGTGGGTCATAGGAGGGACTCTAGACGAAGAAGGAGAAACCTTAGATGAGCAAAGATGGCGACTTAACTGAAGGTGAGAGGGAAGGGGGGGACACCCTAATGAACATGATGTACATTCACAAACATATCAAAGTCAATCAATAAACCAAACATGAGAAGGAGAGAGTGGGGAGGGAATGGTGTGGGGATTTGGGAAAAGTTAAATGAGTGCTGCGTGCATGTATGCCTCTACCAGCTTGAACCTCATTAAGATATATGATTACAATACAGCAATAAAAAAAGAAAAAAGAAATACTAATGCCAAAGATTTTAAATAATAATTTTCAAGAATAAGAGCTGTGTAGATCATCATCTATACATTCATGAATGAAGTCATATTTCTTATGATTTGTTACATATTAACACAAAGTACCTTGCCCAGCATTTGAAACCCTAAAAAAAGCATCTGAAACCATCACCACTTCCATTGAGCAATCTCTTATTTACCTCATGCTTTCTATCTTAATACTATCAATTGTCATTAACTAATCTTCCCCATTTTTCCCTGTAGCCTTCACACTATGCTTCCCACCCCACCTCAACTAACAACCCCTAATTTCAAAAAGGTCTATTGCTTGCTATCATATCCTAAACAAAACCCAATTTGTAAGCAGACAAATCTATTTGAGCCAATATTGGTCAAGTTAATTGTGTTCTGAAATTCAGAATTCTCATCTATAAAATAAAGGAAAATAATGTCTCTAACACATGGTTAGGAGAGAATATTTTAAAGTTTTAAGGTAAGGATGATTATTAAATCCCCTTATACCCTGCCTAAAAAATTTAGGAGTTGCATTATCTTTTATTTCTTACTCCTGTAGAATAGTCCCATCTTCCTCCTTCTGTTGCGTCCTCTGTCCTGCTCTGCATTTCTACCACATTCCTAATTGTCTTTCTTAATGACAAACCAAATTATGTCATTTCTTGATTAAAAAGGAAACATTCAAGGTCACTACTTTCATGGAAAATAGCATTCACTTTCCTCCCAAGTTACAGGGAATGCCTTGTTTTGAAGACCCATCCACACAGATTATATAATCTGATTTCCATACTTCATAACACTTTGTTTGCTAAGTTTTTCTTTGATGTTTTGAGACTATTAAATAGCATCCCCAAAGCTTTCCTTTAGCTTAACCTATCTCAGTTTAGTATTCTTTCCTTGTAAGTGAAATGAATATTGATGAAAGCAACAGTGTCTATGCACTTATATATCTGTTAGTTCATCTAGCCTTTTTTTATTCATCTATATGGCAAGACGTGAAAAGGCTGTATGTGAGGCATCAGTGGCTGGACAGGTCTGCAGCAAGAGATTCTTAAATGTACAGTTTCTTTTATCATTTGTATCTTTGATACTAGCAGTTACCTATAAGACATAAAGATTAGCTATCGTCATAGTCCTAAAATTTTTTTCTAACTTCCCTGAAAACTAATTTTTGATGGCACAAATGTACCCACTGAATTTATAACATGTTACTGCCAATGCTTTATTTTGCCAATTCCACCTCTTCTCGCTCCATTCTTTAATACTAGAGAGAGCTATCAATCCAAAGTTCATAGTATGGGAAAGGAAAAGCCATTCTTAACTATTTGTAGAGACACAGTCCAAGAAACAAATGGATCTCTGTTATTCCTTCTTATAAAGGCATAAAATAGGAAACAAAACTATTTGTATTTAAAGGGTTTTAAGCTCAAGAAATATGAGTACTGATCAGAACAATCTCCTTGCCAACTATTATATTTTAAGAGATAGATATTAAAATTCAAAATGTAAATATTTTTTCATATGAGAGGATACATATCTTATTTAAATATTAATTGATCATATTTCAGAGACAGTAACACAGTTTAAAGGGAAAAAAAAACTTTATTAGAGTTGCATGGCAAATGACAACCCTTATCCAAGCACTTTACTGAATTCTAGAAAATATCATTTCTGGTCCTTCCCATTAAAATTCTGCTTTCAGGTAATTGGGGCTAATGGAGAAGATAATTAGAATCAGTGTCAATGCAACCTAATCTCATTTCTTTAAAATGAGCTTGTCTTGGGCTCTAAGAGTTATCTCCAGGCCACTTAGAAGTAGAGCATGACACATAAATTTAGGAGACCTAAATCGTTTTGTCTTGTCAGGAACTATCTTTTATAAGCCATTTTATCTTCACAGGACTTAGTTTTATTTATAAAAATTATGATTTGACTAAAACATCTGAATTAGGCTTTGCCTTAGCTTTTGGAGACTCAAAAAATGTCAGATTTGTTGATATGTTACTTTGTGTCTTTTTTCTGCTGTTAAGATAATAATTGCTAGCCGGACGTGGTGGCACACGCTTGTAATCCCAGCATTCGAGAGGCTGAGACCGGAGGATCCGGGTTCGCAACCAGCCTCAGCTACCTAGTGAGACACTCTGCAACTTAGCGAGACCCGGTTTCAAAATAAAGAATAAAAAATAGGGCTGGGGGTGTAGCTCAGAGGTAGAATGCCTCTGAGTTCAATCCCTGGTACCGCAAAAAAAAAAAAAAAAAAAAAAAAAGATAATAATTGCTGCATTTGGGGCATCTATTATATTTTAGTGACATTGAGAATGTCATCTTCACTTTGCCACCATTTCTATGAAGTTAGTCTTACTATTTCCATGTTATAGATGAAGAATAAATATTTTGCCTGAAGTCTTGTTGCAAGAAAGTGAAAAACTGAGTCCATCCTCACACTTTATGAAGGGATATGAGAAGAGCAAAAAGAAAACCAGGTTACCAAATTAGGTTCTTTCAGCTTAACCATTGCATGTCTAAAACAGAAAATCTAATAACTGTCAAAGAGTCTAAATGCTATGCTATGTCTCTATTATGTAAACTAAAGTTCTATGTACGTAAGTCCTTCTCTCTCACTCTATTTATAAATACAGGCTATGATAAAGAAACCAACAGGTAATTTTTAAAACCTACTCTTAAGAATTTTAGAAAACCTGTTCATTATTAGTTTTTTCCTGCATTCAAGGAGATGTTGTAACTTTTAGTCACTGAAGCAGTGCACTTAACAGTTTGGGTGAATTTTATTTTATTTTATTTATTTATTGCGGTACTGGGGATTGAACTAAGGGGCATTCTACCTCCGAGCTATACCCCCAGCCCTATTTTTTATTCTTTATTTTGAAACAGGGTCTCACTAAGTTGCGGAGTGCCTCACTAAGTAGCTGAGGCTGGCCGCGAACCCAGATCCTCTGGTCTTAGCCTCCCAAATGCTGGGATTACAAGTGTGGCTTGGGTGAATTTTAAATAGTAAGTTTCCCTTTGAGTTTGACAAGTTGTTGAGATAGCCTGTAGATTTCAAAGCAGATGAATTCTTGATAGTTGATATTTTCTCTAGAATAAAATAGGATTCTAAAGGGAATGTTTTATTTTTCTCATATAACTATAAAGGTGGTTATTTCTGTATCTTATATTTTCCAAATTCAAATATGAAACATATATTCCTTTTTAAACACTATAGCTATACACAACTGACAAATAAATACTAAGTTTTCAAAAGAAAAACAAACATTTTATATCAGGTGAGTAATTAATTTCTTCTTTAAACTAAAAGATCCCCAAAACATTATTTTGCCAATTTCTAAAGCTTGTGTTGAGTGTTGTTAAAAGTAACAAACTCATGCTAAATAGAAATACTGTCACACAGCACAAGCAATAAATCACAGAGTATTAAAGGACTTCAGAACTCACTTTATTAACATTGTTATCTTACAAGTGAAAAAACTGAGACCTGGAAAATAGTTTCTTATGAAGTTAAACTGTTAATAATATGGAGTAGAACTAGAATCAAGGCCTTCTAACATACAGCCCAATGCCTTTGCATTAATCTGATTTTTATATAAGGATCCTCAGTCCAGAATCATTATTCATTCCAGGACTGAATTATGTGGATCTCAGTATGTATGGACTTAATTTTTTTTCTCAAAGGAAGCAGATGCTGAGCATCTACATTATGTCAGACCTCTTGATAAGCTTTAGAAAGATGATAAGAAATAGCAGATAAGATATCTGTTTTCATGGAACTTCCTTCTGTTTACCTCATACTGATTAGGGTAAAAGAAAGTAAATGGAGTTGCAAGGAGCCACCAGAGAGCAGGAAATGTTTGTCTGAGCCTGTGATATCTGAGCAACATCTGAAGGATAAGTAAAAGAAAAGTAATCAAAACAGGGTGAAGTCTTTCAAAAGACAAAATATGTGCAAATACCATAGGCAGGTGATAAGGGACAAAGAGAGGAAGGGTGGAAATGAAAGAAATAAAAGGTCCACTGAGCAGGGACACAAAAGATCTGGGGCAGTCACATGGGAGTCGCAATGCACAGGGAATGATTACAGTGCACAGGGTCTATACGCTCATTGTAGAATTGTATCTATCATTACATGAAGAGTAATAGGAAACCTTTTGAAATGTTATAAAAGTTACATGAACCAACTTGCATTTTGAAAAGATCACTCTTTTGAACTTAGTACTGCTGATTTAAAAAGCCCAAATTGATATCTCTTCTCATTTATCTGATGTCCCTTTTGTTTCCTCATTTCTCTCTAGCTTTCACATCTGAGAGAAAACATATGACCTCACATTCTGAGACTGGCTAATTTCACTTAGCATAATCTTCTCTAATTTCAACCAATTTCCTGCAAATGATGTAATTCTGAGTAAGATTCCACTGTGGATATATACCACAGTTTTGTAATCCACTCATCTCTTGAAGGACACCTAGGTTGGTTCCATAGTTTGGCTATTGTGATGGGATGTGTATGTATCACTATTATATTGTGACTTCAATTTCTTTGGAAAGAGATTGAGCAGTTGCATAGCTGGGTCCTATGGTGATTCCATTCCCAGTCTTCCAAGGAACATCCATACTGATCTCCAAAGTAGCTGTACTAATTTGCAATCCCATCCAAAGTGTATAAGGGGTCCTGGTTCCCCACGTCATTGCCACCATTTATTATTGTTTTTATTCTTGAGGATTGTCATTGAGATATTAGTAGGATAGTGGAAGGAGATTTGGGAAGGGGGGTGGGGAGAGGAAAAGGGAGATTTGATGAAGGAAACAACTCAAATACATATATATATATATATATATACATATATATATATATATACATACATATATATATATACTCAATAATATCTATGGAGAGGAGGCATTGGGGTGGGATCTGGTGGAAAACCACCAAGCACTCTGTGCATGTATGTTTCTATCACTCTGAGCCACATTATGATGCACCAATAAAAGTGTATTTTTTAAAAGCCTAAACTGAATAAGTGAATATATTCAAGAGAGGCTAGTATTGAGCAGTTCAGGTGAGCAGTGATGGTGGCTTGGAAAAAAGGAGATACTAGGCTGACTCTGAAATTCTTCTGGGACCATACATTTTATTTTTAATCTGTCAATGATATTTGTTTTCTTTCTAGTATCTAGCTAGATATCAGCAGATGAGATCAGCTAGGATGGACTGGGCCTGCCAAGATTCACTTTAATCCCCTCCTTTGTGGGAAGGGGGTGGAGAAACAACTGAGGGTCACTAAAGTGCCACCTGCAAAGGGTGATCAATCACCCCAAATATAATACCTATAAAAAGATATCCAGAGGGACTATAAAAAACATGTGGAAACGCCAGGTCACTTTCTTTTCCCAGAAACAGATGGATCCAGACCCCATCTCTGGATCATAACCTCATTATCCTTTCCATTCCATTCCTGGGAATGGCCCATTCCAAATGCAGTCTCCTGGAGTGTGGTGCTTTCTTTTCTCTTCATGGTCTTTTATATGGTACCTTCACTTCCCTAAATAAAACTTCTGGATCCCCTCCCCCTGCAAAATAATAATAATAATATACTGCTTTCCTATGTCCATAGATATTTGCAACAAGGGAGTTCAAGCCTTCTTTTTTAAATCTGAGAGTTTAACATATGATTCCTCAGAATGTTCTCCAAATTAACCACTTGATTGTTTTTTCTTGGTCATGACTGTCATAAACATTGAAATTAAAACAAACTGATTAGAATTCTACCTAAATTATATGACAATGACTTAGTGTCTATGAAGGTACATTGCAGCGTCTGGCACATGGTTAAGTGCTTTGCTAGAAGACTGTTCATCCATGTCTCTGCATTGGTTTATAACAAATACTAAATTAAATATATTTTTCTAGAAATATCTGTGAAATACAAAGTATATTTGATACTGTTTTCCATTGTAAGTATTTATCATGCTGTATAGACACAACCTAGTGTTATTCATTGTTATATTTCTTTTTATATACTTTTATTGGTGCATTATAGTCTCTCATCAAATGTAAATCATGTTGATAGTGACATACATGCACACGACATTTAGGGAGCTTTCCCCTGACTCCCTCCCCATCCCAACCTTCTCTATACAGGGTCCTTAGATTGACATTAATATTCTCACATATGTGCATAAAGCTGATGGTAGTAATTCCTTCATTGATACTCCCTCTCCCCACTTCCCTTCTCCTAGAATGCCTCCCTGGCTCCACTGGAGTTTCTCCTCCAACATCTGGAGTCCCTCTTGTATCCCAATTACTCCCTAGCTTCCACATATTAGAGAAAACATATGACCCTTCACTTTCTGTGACTGGTTAATTTCACTTAATGTTCTCCAGGTCATTCTATTTTCCTGCAAATGACAGAATTTTGTTATTCTTTATTGCTGAGTAGAATTCCATTTTGTGTATATCCTATAATTTTGCAATCCATTCATTTGTTGATGGACATATAAATTGGTTCCATAATTTGGCTATCGTGAATTGTGCTGATATGAACATGGAAATGTATACATTACTATAGTATTTTTATTTCAATCCCTTTGGAAAGATACCCAGGAGTAGAAAAACTGGATCATATGATGGATCCATTCCCAGTTTTCTAAGGAATCTCCACATTGATCTCCATAGCAGCTGAACTAATTTGCAATCCCACCAATGGTGTAGAAGAGTTTCTATTTCCCTAAATCTTTGTCAGCATTTACTGTTTTTTGACTTCTTAATGATTGCCATTGTGATTGGGGTTAGACAGAATCTCAGTGTAGTTTTGATTTGCATCTCCCTAATTGCTGATGGTATTGAACATTTTTTCACATATTTATGGGCCATTTGTATGAAGTAGGATAGATTATATTATTGATTATAATTATTCACTTTCCTTTTTTCCCCAGAAGGGGATGACATATTCTTTCCCACTGCCATGTGATTTGTGGTACCACTATGGGAAGAAGACACTCCTCTATTGGGTCCAGATTTTCTAATGGAGTATAATAACTATAACCCCAAGAAGAAACATTGCATGATATGGCTTTACTGATGCTGTCTTTTTCCCCTATACCATGAAGATTGCTTATTGTTTTAAGGCTCTTCTCCTACCTGGGTCCCAGAATAAAGAATATGCATGAGGCAGCTGACACAGATCATGAATGAGTAATAAACGGTTGTCCTAAGATGAAGAGATTCAGAATGCGCTTTGTCTAAGAGGATGTTGTTAAAGATTACTGACTAATATAGGAAAAAATCTTTTTTTAAAATCTCATAAAATAATGTCCACATTTCTGCTCTTTGAAATTTGCAGTAATTAACTGTATTTACCTTTTGCCCTAAAATAATAAAAGTATTTGAAGCAACAGTTGCAAAGTATCTGAATGAAGGTTATGAAGGACAGGTATGTCTGAAAGCAGCCCTATAACTGCTCCACCTTGACATGGTAGCAGAGTTTCCAGGGGGATAGTGGGGAATGCCCAGAGGAATATCTGAAGTTAGAAGATGAGCTGAGAGTCCAGGATGGAAAAGGTGGCTACGATTTGCAGATTAGACTTCAAGATAGGAGAGAGCTTCACAAAGAGAGAATTCTGGAAATCTGCAGAAGGATCACACCTGTGTGTTCCCCAGGACAGTGGTAGGGAAAGGATACACAAATGAATGGAAAGCTATGATGTTGAGTACTCATATCAGGCTGGGAATAGAGCCAAATTAAATGACTATGCATAACTATAATTTAAAGAAGTGTATAAATATGATAAAAATTTTAAATACTGAAAACTGTAAAACATTGTTCAGAGGAACAAAAGAGAGTACAAAATAAATAAAGATGGACCTGTGTTGATGGTTAGAAAACCTCAATGTTGTTAAGATATGAAATCTCTGAATGAGCATGTAGACTCAGTGCAATGTAAGGCAATAGCTCATAAGACTTTTTTGTAGAAATTGACAAAATCATTCTAAATTTATAATTAAATGTGAAAGGCCTAAAATAGCTAAAACAACACACACACACACACACACACACACACACGCACACACACACACGCACACACACACACACGGAACCAAATTGTAAAGTGAACTCTGTTTCATTAAAAAACATATTATAAAACTATTGTAATCAAAGTAGTTTTGAAGATTAACTAGAAACATTATCAATAGAACAGAGTAGAAAGCTCAGAAATAAAGTCACACATTCACAGATATCTCCCACAAGATACAAAGGCCGTTCCATGGGGAAAGGAGAAATCAACAAATGGTGCTAGAAAAATAAGCAAGAAAATGAACTTTGATCTTCTTTCTAATTATATAAAAAACATATTGTGGCTTTTAAACATAAATTTAAATCTTAGAATTATATAAACTGCTCTTTACATCTTCTAAGGACTTCATCGACCTGGGATAAAATGTCATATTAATTAGGCAAAAATTTCTTAGGTATATTCACCAAAGTACAACATATGAAAAGGTAGTATGGATATCAGCTACATTAACAACTTTGACTCTTGAGAGGTCACTGGTAAGAAAATGCAAAGAGAAGTCTTAGACCATGAGAAAAGAAAAAAAAAAATTATCAGAATATATAAAGATTTTTAAGACTCAATAAGAAAACCAGCTATTTAGTTAAAATTTGGTAAAATATTTGAATAAATAGTTAAATGAAGAAGGCATGTGGATGGCAAAAATAGATCATTATTCATTAATATACTACATTTTAAAGTTGAAAATAGATACCACTGTTTGCATACTAGACTACTTAAATTTAAAAGACTGATCATACAAATCAGGAGTGAGCATGAAGAAGACGTGGAACTGTTATGCAATATAGTTGGAAATGTAAATTTACTTTGCAAAAAATTTGTTGAGTTCTTAGATTATTAAATTATATCTACCATATGTCCCAGCCATTACATTTCTAGATATTTATGTACTCAAGAAAAATAAAAGTACATGGTAGTAAAAGTACTTTCACACTAATTTTTATTGCAGCTTTTAAAATATTAACCCAAACCTGGAAACAACAGATAAATAGATCTCAAATAGTGAAATACTACTCATCAATAAACAGAATGAACTCTTGACATACAGTACAACATGAGTTAATCCCAAAATAATCATGATAAGTGAAAGAATACAGACAATAAGGAGTACCTATTATATGATTCATGTTTTGGAAAATGTAAACTAATCCACCACCACAAGAAAGAGTTCATAGCCTAAAACTAGATATTTCTGGATTTTAGTCAGGACACTATCTTGGAAATTTTCATGGATAAAGTAAATAGCTCCTATCTTTAATTTCATGACTTTCTCCTCAAGAATGAAAGCAGGTGTAGGCATAGACTAGCCACTTTTATTAAAGAAAACTGATGATAGCTAAGATCTTTGAAAATACAGAGAAGAAAAGTACTTGGCATTGGAAAATTCATTAGACATAGCTTTCATATTTTTTTTCTCTCAAGGAAATCAATCTCTCTCTCTCTCTCTCTCTCTCTCACACACACACACACACACACACACACACCACTGCTGATACCAAAACTCTAAACTTCTGTGATCAAACTTTTAAAAGAGACCATGTCTTCAAACTTATTCTGACAAGTCATCTCAGTGACATAAAAGCACAAAAACTCAAGTGTCATATCTCTCAAAGCAGCACACAATAATATCTCTAAATGTTTGAAACATGTACAATCCAGCCATAAGCTTCAAGCCTAAAAATCATTCAGAAAACAGAAGCATCATGTCAAGATAAGAAATATTTTAGGCTGAGCGTGGTGGCATACCCTTGTAATCCCAGCAATTTGGGAGGCTGAGACCGGAGGATCTGGGTTGGCAACCAGCCTCAGCTACTTAATGAGGCACTCCGCAACTTAGTGAGATCCTGTTTCAAAATAAAGAACAAAAAATAGGACTAGAGGTGTAGCTCAGAGGTAGAATGCCCCTGACTTTGATCCCCATTACCGCAAAAAAAAAAAAAAATATATATATATATTTATATATATATATATATATATATTTATATATATATAAATATATATATAAATATAAATATATATATATATTTTTTTTTAATTTTGATACTTTGTATGAAGGCACATATACCAATCTCAATGACATGTTCAGGGAAGGGGAAGGAATTAGGTGGGATTCAGAGAGAAACACAAAGAATGTTAGTGCATGTATGTTCCTATCACTATATAGTTAATTATGATGTATAATTAGAATACACCAATAAAAAGTATATATTTTTTAAAAAATGCCATCCCTGCTTCTGAGGCTGTGTAGAAAGTGTCTTCCTATAATACTCTTCTTGTTCACTAATTAAACCAGCATTCATGTTTGAGAAAAGTAAAATGAAAGCATGAATATATAAATGTGATATTTGCAGCTTGAAAATTTTGCCCGTAGATATCTAACTCCCACATGTAACCACAAATTATTTTCTCTTAAGAGCACAGACATTTTAAAGAATGGGGAATAGGAAATAGCAATAAAAGTGCTCCTCTGAGCCACACTGGGTTTCTTATCATCAAAAGGCTTCCAGACACAGGTTAAGCAGCGTACTTGTCATCTCACCTGAAGCTTGCTGGCCACTCCATTTCACCAAATGCAGTTCCCTTGCAACCTATGCTGGATGGACACTCAAGGTCTCATGAGGTAAAAGGCTAGGACACTTGCTCTTTCTGACCAGGCAGTGCTGTGGCTGATTAATATCCACCCAAAGCCACAATCACCTTCTGATCTGAGGAGCAGGTGACGTGGAGATTCTGGAGTCTCTTGATAAATTATGCAAACATAACAAATAATACACACAATAGGTTAAAGAAATCATTCACTGAAGTGGTTGGCTTTATCCTTCTATGCACTGAATCTAAATAGCTCATTATTCATCACTGGTTGTTCCTAGCCTGGCTATGTTGAAAATTTAGAATGACACAGGTATCAGTGAAAGTTTGGGGAAAGGAGAGAGGAAGGGAGGAAAATAGACAAGGTAATTCTAACTACTGCTGAATTTTTACCTTTTTCATTATTTCTTCAGGTGAACCAAACCAAACCAATTTATTTCACAATATCCAATGAATTTCTGCTATTGTAGTTAAACCTAAGCCTTCCTTCCTCCTTACCAATACAAAGTAGACCATTTTTCAAGGGTAGTATCAAATACAAAGTTGCCTGCTTCATAGTCAAACATGTTACAATCAGCCCAGTCTCCAGAAGATTCTGTTAACAATTTTAGACACTGTTTCAACTTATAATACCTAAAACAGCCACAAAATGTAATTGAAATGTATCATTGTTATTTTTTTATTTATTTTTATTTTTTGCTCTTCGTAATCTTAAGCACAAGAACTTTTGCCTCATGAAGGTTGGGCTTTAAACAGAGAGCAGCTGGTAATTCAAAATTACATGAGAAATGACTCACCATACTACTTCATTCAAAATTCACAAAACAGCAAGTTAAATTGTATTATATCAAAAAATAATACATGGGAATGTTTAAAAGTATATAATTTAGATATCACATTATTCCACAAAGAATTGAAAGCAGTACAAAAAATATACATATACATTTGTTTCAACAATAAATAAGAACAAATGATCAAGTACATATTAAGACATTTTAAAACAAATATATTAAATCTAGTAGTCTTTCATTTTGTTCTATAGTAGAAAACCAAATCTTGTTTTACAGTTTTTATGCAGTCTTTCTAGTTATGATTGTGATAAATGTAAAATATCTTAAACACATAGTAGGTTTCTATGTTAACCAGGAAAGAAGAAAGATTTGTTGGCCATTCTGATTGTTGAATCCATTTTTTATTATCTCAGGAATACTGGAAGGAATTTCATTTTCTTTTATAATTTACTTATTTCTTTTTTCAGGAGGTAAAGATAAAGTAGGCTAACTGGCATCAAAATCAGACTTTCTAGATGGACATATGAATCCACCAGAGTGTATCCCTCTGCAGTCTCTACACAGCCACCAAAGTCACCCACATCATTCACACAAGTAGTGTGGCCTTTTTAGCTCACTCCTTCTGCAGGATAAAGCTTTCTTGAAGTTTTCCTGGTGTCCCTCAGCTTAATTTGGGTACCAAGCATCTGTACCTGGTGCTCCCATCTTGCCTAACTGCATCCTGATTTATACTTGGTAATCCCATGTAAAAACAGCGTTCCATTTCACTCAGCTGGGTTCCAGGTTTGAGGATTGACTACAATCATGGGGTTCAGCCTAAAATCAGCCTTGACGTGTAGTGTAACCTCTCGTCTGCAGACAATCCTCCCAGCCACCAAGCAGGTATTTTCATTACAGACTAACTGAAGCCAATTCTAAAAGCTCATCAGAAATACTGAAAAGAAACATATGGTCAGACTGTGCTTGTACTCTTGCAAAGGACTACACAGGTATGAGTCTTAGGAATTTCCCCCAGAAATATTCTCCTTTTGGCTTTCATGAGATTGAAGGTAGAACATGCCCTGTAACATAATAGCAATGTCAAAAAATTCCAAAGGCAACCTTGTGGCAGTTTTTTGACTGCATGTAATTCACTTGACAGAATTCTATTCACTAAGGACCTACTTGAATTTTGCAAGATAGTTTCCAATGATAACAAACATCACTGTAATGTAGTTACTGACAATTCAATTTGTTTTAGAAGCATATAATTTCTCCAATATTTCTACTTGAAGTGTATGTACTTTTGACCAGGAATTTTGAAATGAATCAAAATAAAGCCTATTGTGAAAAATGTAGGTTTACGTTTCTTGTTTAAAAATTAGCTAAGAAATGATGGAAGATTAATAAGTTACGATTCAATGGGAACAAATAGAAGACTGATTGACACACTGATAATATATACTGACATGAATACTATGTTTGGCATTAACTGCAGGGAAAATCTGGTAAGAACATGCTGGGCTATGCAATGGGCAACCTGTGCAGTAAGGTTATGGGGCTAAGACATCATTCAAAGAAGAAAAATGCAAATCAATAATAAAAACAAAATGCTATAACCCAATTTTTATGGTTAGATAGAGAATGGCCCCTTAAAGAACTTGTAAATTGGTGTTTGGAGTTGATATAATTGGGTCTTGAGGGCTGTATTCCCAGCAGTGGATAAATCCATTGTATGGATTTACCTGGGTGGTACCAGGCAAGATGGTAGGGTGTGGCTGGAGGTGGGTCACTGGAGCTGTAGTCTTTGGAATTTTATATGGTTCCCCCTCTCCCTGCTCCCCCTCTTGCTTCTGGCCTCCATGATGAGGAGAATAGCTCATGTGCTCTCCCTCTTCTGCCACTTGCCACCATGTCTTGAGATCTGCAGTTCCCAGTCTTACATGGACTGAAGACAAAATCATAAGAAAATAATTTTTTCCTCTAAATTATGTGGTCAAGTTTTTAGATTATAGCTGTAAGAATGCTGACCAGAACACCCATAAACTCAAACATTTGCAAATTAACATATATGGGCAACATTTTTCCTCTACCAACTTGAATAATAAAAAGATGTTATTATTCAATCCTGGGGAGGAGTTGGGCTTCCTCACGCTCTACTAATGACAATGCAAGTAATAGAGATTTTCTGGAAATCAACTTGACAATATTAGTGCTCTCCCCAATATGAAGTTAGAAAAACTACTTATTCTTGCTTCTACTGATTCATTCATTAGGAAACAGTTATAAAATCATATCAGTATCTTTGCACACAGAACCAACCAGTATTTCTGACACCTACCTGATGAAACAGGTTTGGGAATCACTAGTTACAATGACAATATCAATGAAAGAGGCTCATTAAATATTAAGTGACTAAAAGCAAAGCACATCTTGCTATTTTTAAAAACACACAAATGTGCAGTCATGTATATATCAAAGACAATATATACACTTAGTTGCTAACAATAGTTACTTTTAGGTAATAAAATTACAGATGATAAATTTTGCCTTGATTTTTACTATTATTCTTTTGGTATATTTATATTTTTCAAATGTTATAAAATAGGCAATATTGCATTTGAATCAATAAAACTTACTGTTATGATGTCAGTCTTAAAACCATCTAATAAGCCAGAATAATAATTCATAGGATCTTAAACTTTGAGACCTCAGAAGCTCCTAAAATGATGTTTATTTTTTAAAATTGTGGATTCCTTTATCTTACCCAAAACTAACAGAATCAAATCTCTTGAGAGGGTGAGAGTCCAATATACGTATATAAAAACATCCTTATGTGCTTTAAATGTAGAAAATTGCTGAGAACATTGTGGTCTGCTACAGACATTTAATATGTTTATGATCCCTGTTAAATAGGTGATTACCATTATTACTGACCTCCTCTTTGACATAATCCAATGGATCTCAAACTTGCTGAGCTCAGGAACCCTTTACATTCATAAAATTACTAAAGGTCCCAAAGAATTCTTGTTTGTTCATACTTATTAATGTTTCATTAGAAATTAAAATAATTTATTTACTTAAAAATAATATTAAACTTATGACTTGTTAACTGGAATATCATTTTTGAAAAATATTTTCAAAACAAAAATTCAATTAACAAAAAGAGTGGTGACTCATTCTTGTAATAACAATACTTGGGAGACTAAGACAGAAGGATAGCAGGTTCAAGGCCAGGCTGAACAAGTTGAGACTCTCATTAACCCAGTGAGACCTTGTTTCAAAATTAAAAATAAAAATGAGGGCCGGAGGTATAGCTCAGAAATATGATGTGTATGGATTATCCCAGTACCAAATGGAGAAGAAGAAAATCATCTTGCTTTACATTTCTACAAATATTTTTAATGTCTTCTTTAGAAAAAAGAAGCTATAGTGTCTCATTGTTTCTACTTTCAATCTGTTTCAAGGCATTATTTTAATTGAAATAAGAGGAACATCTGGATTTACACATGCATGAGTTGGAAGTAGCTGGAAAAGGTAAAAGAAGGGCAGTTTTTACTGGCCTTTTTTGATACTATGGCAAAGCTCAACAAATAGCAGTTACATCATGGAATATGAAATCTATCAATAAACATTTCCCACTGATTACATTATATTTATTGGTGGATTTATTTGAGTTGGTTTCTTTATCCATGTCTGATTTTGCTACATAATGCATTGATCATCTGGAAAATATTAGTTCACTGAATTATGCTGATTTTTAAAATCGTGACACATTTCATTATATAATACTAAAATATCAGTTTGTTAAATCCTTAAACATCTAATCAAAAATGTCTAAGTATCAGGTAGTTGTCAGTTTCATGGCTCTAGGTACAAGTTTTCCAAAATTTTAATTTTTACATTAAAGATCGAAGCCCTTTTTTGGTAACACATACCAGTTTTACTTGGAGTAACAGGCTTATTATATTTGTTTTGTGGGCAAGTGGTCTAATATCCATACATGAATAATTTATCCTTTCTGTGTCAATTATTACTTTTAATCAACATAATTTTCTGTGAAGAGAATTGGTAGGTTCTGCTGATGGTTTAAGAATTCCCATAGCTCCTTCCCTTAATGACTGCCACTGTACTTTGATAACAACAGAAGTGTTTTCAGATTAATAAAATCTAGTTACATAGGAATCAAGATTTAATACCATTAATCATTGTCACTGCTTTATCAAGGATATTTTCAATTGGAATGTACAGTAGTACAAAATATCATTGCTACTGGCATGTTTTGGTGTTGTTCTTTTGATTAACATTAAGTTGCCAACAGCTTTACCTACCATGACTTCTGTATTACTAAAAAGTATTCTCATTTCATTTAAAAGGCAAATAATACTTAGTACTATTATGAAAAGAATTTTAGCATTGAATGCTCTTGAAAGGATCTCAGACACTCTGGGGTCTGCAGACTCCACTTTCAGAACCCCAGCCCTAATTCACACACCAAATTACTTGATACATATTCTCTATCCTTCCATTAAAATGATGCTAATTATCTCAATATAATTGACTCTCATCACTACCATCACTAACACCCTCCAACAATTCAGAGCTATGCTGAGCCAGTGTTCTCTAGGTGAATTATCAATTCTATGTCTACATGTTTTGCTCTTGCATTTTTTCTACAATTTAATGAAATAATTATAAGCCAACAGTTTTACCTACCATGACGTCTATATCACTAGAATATGAAATATGAGCACATGATAAAAAAGAAAGAAAATTATGTGAGAATGTAAGCTCCACAATGGGAGTTATTAATATTTTTAAATTTACTACTGTATCCCCACCACCTTGAACAGTGTCTGGTACATAGAAAACACTTAGAGATACTTAATAGTTGTTTTTATTGTTTCAATAGAAATTAAGTTGACTATTTTGAGTGAGCCCAATTTTTAGAAGTCAAATTAAGTGCTAGCCAGACAAGGTAAGAAAAGAACTAATTTGAAGTATATACTCTGGGTACTTTATGTTCAATTCTATTTTAAAGATGAATTAGAAACCATAGAAGATATTCTATGGATATAGTTTATATATAAAAGTTAAGAAAACATATTCTCATTGATTAAAAGTTCAAAGAAAAGTTCAACCAAAAGTCTGTTTGTTTGTTTTTTTCAGTTTTGATCTCCTTCATTTGAAATCACTTATCAATTAAAGCTAGAATTTCTACAAGGCTTTACATTGGTTAAGACTCAAGGTCAAGTTGATATGTTACCTTTGTGATACATCATCACCACCTAGTGTCTAGAAAATAGAACTAAAGACAAAAATCACATGGCATCTCAATAGATATTGAAAAAAAGCATTTGACAAACTCCAACACCCATCCATGTTAAAAACACTGCAGAAAATCAGAATATAAGGAACTTACCTTAATTTTATAAAGGCAATGCACAATAAATCCAAACCAATATCATATTGAGTGGGAAAAAAAACTGTAGGAATTCTCTTTAAAATTAGGAACAAGTAAAGGATGTCCACAATAACCACTCATTTTCAATATAGTCCTTGAGACTCTTGCCAGAGTGATAAAGCAAGAGGACACCAAGTGAATTAAAATAGGAAGAGAAGAACTGGAATTATCTCTATTTGTTGAAGATAGAATTCTATATTTTGAAGAACCAAAAAAATTCAATCAAAAGACTTTTAGAGCTGATTAACAAACTCAGCAAAGTAGCAGATACAAAATAAAATTTTAAAAATCAGTAGCTTTTCTATATGCCAACCATGAATCAACTGAAAAAGAAATTCAGAAAACAATTACATTCACAATAACCTCAAAACCGATAAAATACCTAGGAATAAATCTAACCCAGGAAGTAAAAGACCTCTATAGTGAAAATTATAAACACTATAAAAAGAAACTAAAGAAGATCTTAGAAGATAGAAAGATCTCCCTTGCTCTTGAATAGGCAGAATAAATATTATCAAAATGGGCATTCCACCAAAGCGATCTGTAGAGCCAATGCAATCCCTGTCAAAATATCAGTGTCATTCTTCTCAGACCTAGAAAAATCAGTCATAAATTTCATATGGAGGAAACAAAAGACCTAGCATATCCAAAGCAATTCTCAGCAATAAGAACCATGCAGGAATTATCACAATTCCTGACTTCAAATTATACTATGGAGCTATAGTAATAAAAACAGCATGTACTGGTACAAAAACAGACATATAGATCAATGGAACAGAATAGAAGATACAGAAACAAATACACTTACTTATAGACAATTTCTTCTTGGCAAAAGTGCCAAACATATATGTTGGAGAAAAGACAGCCTTTTAAACAAATGGTGTTGGCAAAACTGGAAGATAAATGAAATTAAATCCCTACCTCTCATGCAAAAGCGTCAACTCAAGATAGATCAAAGACCTGTAAATTATATCACAGACTTTGAAATTACTAGAGAAGGGCATAGGTCCACCATTGTAACATATAGGCATAGGTAGAAGCTTCCTCAATAAGGCCTCAAAAGCTTTGGAAAATAAAATAAGAATTGATTCATGGGATGGCACTAATCTAAAATTTTTCTGCTCATCAAAAATCTAAGGAGAGAGCCTACAGAATGGGAGATCTTTTGCCAGCTATTCCATTGATAAAGGACTAATATCTAGAATTACAAAGAAATTAAAGGACTAAATACCCCCCGCCAAAAAAAAAAATCAGGAAATTGCAATTGAACTAAATAGACACTTCATTTAAAAAGTAATGCAAATGACCAACAAACACATGAAAAATCTTCAACATCATTAGCATTTAGAGAGATCCAAACCAAAACTACCCTGAGATTCCATCTAAACCCAATTAGAATGCTAGCCATTAAGTCAAACAAAAATAAATACTGGTGAGAATGTGGGGAAATAACTCTTCTATATGTTGGTGGGGTGCAAATTAACATGGTCACTATGGAAATCAATGTGGAGTGACACTATATTTAGAAGACCCAACAAAGTCAACCAAACAACTTATAGAACTGATCAACAAATTCAGCAAAGTGTCTGGATACAAAATCAATCTTAAAAATCAGAAGCGTTCCTGTATGCCAAACATAAATCCACTGAAAAAGAAATCCAGAAAACAATCGCACTCATAATAGCACTATGAAAAATAAAATACTTAGGGATAAACCTGACCAAGGAGGTAAAAGACCACTATAAGGAAAACTATAAAAGGTTGAAAAAAGAAATCAATGCCTATGTTCTTCCTAATATGTGGATGCTAGGGAGAAAATGGGGCATAAGAGAGTCTCCAGATGAAAAAGGAGAAACCCTTGATAAGCAAGAGGTTGACTTAACTGAAGGTAATGGATGGGGGTGGGGGCACCCTAATGCACATGAAATACTTTCACAAATATATCAAAGTCAATCACTAAACTGAACTTGAGAAGGAGGGAGGGCGAGGGAGTGAGGTGGGAATTGGGGAAAGGGTTAAATGAGAAATGTGTGTATATATGCTTTATCAGCTTGTACCTAACAAAGATGTATATTTACAATGCACCAATTATTTTATAATAAAATTAAAATAAAATTAAATAAAAAAAAAGAAATCAATGAAGACCTTAGAAGATAGAAAGATGTTCCATGCTCTTGGATAGGCAGAAAAAATATTAAAAAAAAATCACCATCCTCCCAAAAGTGATCTATAGATTCAATGCAATACCCATGAAATTACCAAAGTAATTCCTCACATACATAGACCAATGGAGCAGAATAAAAGATTCAGAAATAAACCCATGTCTTATACTCTATTGGTTTTTGACAAAGGGGCCAAAAACATACACTGGAAAGAAGATAGCCACTTCAACAAATGGTGTTGGCAAAACTGGTTAACCATATGCAGGAAAATGGAAATAAACACCACTTTCTCACTTTGCACAAGAGTCAACTCAAGATGGATCAAAGACCTGGAGGTCAGGCTAGGACCTTGCAGCTACTTGAAGAGGGCATAGGGCCAACACTTCAACACATAGGCACAGGTAAAAACTTTCTTAACAAGACCCCCAAAGCACAAGCAACTCAAAGGGAGATAAATACATGGGATTGCATTAAACTGAAGGGCTTCTGTGCAGCAAAGGAAACTATCAAGAACCTCAACAGAGAGCCCACAGAGTGGAAGAAAATTTTTGCCAGCTACTCTTCTGATAAAGGACTAGTATCTATAATATACAGAGAACTCACGAAACTCATAGCTAAGAAAATAAATAATCCAATCAAAAATGAGCACAGAGCTGGGCATGGTGGCACACACTTGTAATCCCAGCATTTGGGAGGCTGAGACCAGAGGATCCAGGTTCACAGCCAGCCTCAGCTACCTAGTGAGGCCCTCTGCAACTTAGTGAGACCCGGTTTCAAAATAAAGAATAAAAAAAAAAAAAATAGGGCTAGGGATATAACTCGAAGGTAGAGTTCAGTCCCCAGTACCGAAAAAAAAAAAAAATTGAGCAAAAGATCTAAATAGACACTTCACAAAAGAATAAATACAAAATGGCCAATAAATGATGAGAAAATGTTCTACATCATTAGCAATCAGAGAGATGCAAATCAAAACTACCTTGAGATTTCACCTAACCCCAATCAGAATGACAATCATCAAGAACACAAATAACAACAAATGCTGGCGTGGGTATGGAGAAATGGGAACCCTAATACATTGTTGGTGGGATTGCAAATTAGTGCAACCACTTTGGAAAACAGTATGGAGGATCCTCAATATGAATGAACCTACCATATGATCCAGTAATACCATTTCTAGATATCTACCCAAAAGTATGGAAACCAAACTATTAGATGGATGCATGTATATCTATGTTTATAGCTGCACAATTTACAATTTTCAAACTATGGAACCAGCCAAGATGTCCATCAACAAATGAATGGATACAAAACTATGGGATATGTACACAATGGAATTTTACTCAGCCATAAAGAAGAACAAAATCATGTAATTTTCAGGGAAATGGATGGAAAACATTATGTTAAGTGAGATTAGTCAGTCACAAAAAGTAAAAAATCATATGCTCTCACTAATTTGCAAAAGCTAGGGAGAAAATGGGGCATAAAAGGAACTCCAGATGAAGAAGTAGAAACCTTAGGGAGCAAAGAAGTTGACTTGACTGATGGTGATGGGGTGGGGGGCACCCTAATGCACATGATGTACTTTCACAAACATATCAAAGTCAATCACTAAACTGAACCTGAGAACGAGGGAGTGAGGTGGGATTTGGGGAAGGTTAAATGAGAAATGTGTGCAAGTATGCCTTTACCAGCTTTTACCTAACAAAGATATATGATTATAATGCACTAATTAAAAAAAATAAATAATTAAAAAAAGAAAACTGGAAATGGATCCATCATATGATCCAGGGATACCACTCTTGGGTATCTTTCCAAAGAGACAGAAATTAAAATATTATAGTAATATACCCTATACATGTTTATAGTAACACAATTCACAATAGGCAAATTATGGAACCAACCTAGTTTCCATCAACAAATGAATGGATTATAAAATTATGGGATATACATATAATAGAAATCTACTCAGTAATAAAAACAAGAATAAAGTTATGTCATTTACAGGAAAATAAATGGACCTGGACAACACTATGTTAAGTGAGGTTAGTCATAGAAATGAAGGGTCATGTGCTTTCTCTCACATGTGGAAGCTAGGAAGTAATTGGGATACTAAAAGGACTTTAGATAATGGAGGAGAAATTGAAGTGGGGTGATGTAGGTGGTGTAGGTGAGGGAAAGGAGAGAGAATTAAGGAATCATTTCCATTGACATTATGCGCCTATGTGAGAATACCAATGACAATGTCAATATCCTGTATGGGTAAGATGGGGGGGGTAGGGAACAGGGGGAAGCTCACCAACTGCTGTTTGCATGGATATCTCTACTACTGTGAACTACATTATGATGTGAGACTATAATGCATCAATAATTATAAAAGAATATACAAGCAAAATTTACCCCACAAACTGTGGTCATCTTTGGTTTATATTTAACATGTCTTCACAGAATAGGAGGAGGAAGACCAGAAGGAGCAAAGAGAGAGGAGGGGAGGAGAGGAGAAGACAGGAGGGGAGGGGAAGGAAGGAGAGGGAGGGGCAGAGGAGAGGGGAGGGCAGAGGAGAGGAGAGGAGGAGGGGAGGGGAGGGGAAGTTTTGAAGTAAACCCTCTTAGCACTTATAATATTTTATTTTTTTGCGGTACTGGGGATTGAACTCAGGGGCATTCTACTTCCGAGCTACACTCCCAGCCCTATTTTTTATTCTTTATTTTTGAAACCGGGTCTCGCTAAGTTGTGGAGTGCTTCACTAGGTAGCTGAGGCTGGCCAGGAACCCGGATCCTCTGGTCTCAGCCTCCCGAATGCTGGGATTACAAGCATGCGCCACCACGCCCGCCTGTTATAATATTTTAGATTTGACACACAAATCTTTGTGTAGCTCATCCATTTATCTAATTTCTACATTTTTTATTCTATCTTTTTCAGTAATTCTCTTTCCAGAGTGAAGATTTATTCTATCCCTTCTCTGTGTTTTGCCTTACAGTATTAGAATAATGGGGATGCATGGCAAGGTTGATCAAACTTTGCATTTAGCTAAAACTGTTGCATAAAAGGCATAATGCTAGACCATTAAGAAGGGTTGTGACTCTACTACATGTGGTAACTAGTGGCACAAATCTCAGAGATATACATAGTTGTGCTCTTTTATCAAAGCAAATGCAAGGGTACCAAGTAATACTTGCCGGGCATGGTGCCTCGAGGAGAGAGAATGTAGAAGTCATTTGCTTATCCAACCAAAGACATTTAGTAGGACCTAAGCAATATCTCTTTGATTGAAAGGACTTTCTCCATGAGTCTGTATTAGAATTATGAAATTATAACATTAGTAGTAACTTCAAATTTCTAATAGCAACCACTACTAAAATGCATGTTCTTGAGGAAGACCTTTACCAGCTAATTTCAGTTCTTAATAACATCCTAATACAATTAATCAGCTCATTTCCAAGAGAATATCAGGCTACTGAGAAAGAAACTGAGGCCAGAACACATCACAGCAGGCTCTTTAGGGAAGCAGGCTGGAGAGGTTCAGGGAATTAGGGAGGGGTTCATCAGGGAGAAACAAGGAAGAGTGGAGAATGACCGCCACAGTGGGGGCATGCACACTGCTCATCACGCATGAAAACCCCTGATTTTGCAGCCGGAGATTTTGTGAGCACATTCCATACCATTACAATAGTAAGTCCCTTTGAAAACCATAGCTGGATCTATGTAGGTCTTATGTTCAGTGTAGAATGATGATCCAACCTGTCTATTAAAGCAGTTGTTAGAATGTAGGCTTATATGATATTTTGAAATGCAAGCTTATGATTAAAGATTATGCATAAGCAGCATATACCCTCAATACCTGACTGCATCTGATAAGATTCACATGAACCCTAGTTAGCCTAATAATAGCCCCAGTCCCATAGCCCTTTCTCTGAAGACAGATATTTGCAGTCAATACTCTTTCTTTTCTTTTCTTTCTTTCTTTTTTTTTTTTTTTTTTTTTTTTTTTTTTTTTTTTTTTTTTTTTTTTGTAGTATTGGGGATGGAACTCAGGGGCATTCTACTTCTGAGCTATACCCCCAGCCCTATTTTTTATTCTTTATTTTGAAACAGGGTCTCCCTAAGTGGCGGAGGGCCTCACTAGGTAGCTGAGGCTGACTGGGAACCTGGATCTTCTGGTCTCAGTCTTCCAAATTCTGGGATTGCAAGTGTGCGCCACCAAACCTGGCTAATACTCTTTCTTTATAACCACAGCTTGACGGATCTGTGACCAATGCACATGCATAAGCCCCATGCACAGAAATGTCCAGATATTTGTATTCTCAAAAATCTTATCTTTGAACTTGTATTTTTAAGGGAAGTGAGTGGGATATTGGACATTTGTATGAGCAGATGAGCTACACAGTGTTCAGAAACGTTCAAAGCAAATAAATCAGAGAAGCATATCTACAACTAAGCAAAAGACTATGTTTTCCTTTAGAAATACAATTTGCTTCTAATGGAGAAAAAAAATCATGAAGAAACCATACTGTGTCCTTGTATTATCCAATCACATATGCTGAAAATAATGACATAGAAAGAAATGAAAAAATAGAACAATTCAATCTTTCCTAACTCATGAGTAACTTCAAGGTAGTAGAGACCACCAGTATAATGAGATGTGTTAACAAGTGAAACAGAAAGAGCAGAGAGAGATTCGTGCAGCAGTTTTACTACTCTAACAAGCATGAAATACTTATATACATATGAGCTACAACATATAATATATTGCAGTGACTCTGCATACTTGTTGAATGCTCATATGCATACATTTAAAACTGGCACTGTACAATAGAAAGATAGACAGTAAAATTCATGCTAATAACTTAAAATATTAATTTCTCTTTACATACAAAGACTTAAAAAGTAAATTTTTACTGCTAGTTAAGAGAAAGCCCATGAAAGATAGGAAAGTGATTTATATCTGGGAAACTTTTATGGCAAATTCATCCTGCTTTTTGAACAAGGACCTTATATTTGCATTTTGTACTGAGTCTCACAAATTATATTCTTTAGTAGCATGTTTTTAGTAACATAATTCATAATCATGCTACTAAACTTTGCAAGACATTTGGGATATCTCTTGGGATAGTAAGACTACCAACATATCACCTCCTCTTTAGTGAGGCCTGGAAGACCATTTCAATAGTTTCCCTATATTTCAAGTTGAAAATTAAGGCTCTGAATCTGAGACTCCTTTGGTAATCTTCTCCTACTAAGTACCCCTCTCCCATTTCCTCTTCTGGAGGGAGTTGTACTTTGGCCAGCAGCATCACAGCCTTCTTCACAGTGGTACGACAACATGTCTCTAAGTGTGCCTGTGAGACCAATGGGAAAATGCAAAACACAATGCCTGGGCTTAGTCACCCTGTGCATAGTCTTTTAAATACCAATTGTTTGAGGATATTGTCATAAGGGAATAAATACTGAAAGTATGTCAAAAAATGAGGCCAAGTCACATAGCCAATTCATTTTGTGTATATATATATTTGTTCTCAACATAAAATGACTACTTTAAAGATACTGCAATTAGAAGAAATATAGTGATTATCATCAGGACTAAAATGGCCTTTCTCTCCCTTTTGTGTATTAAGGAGAAGAGAAAATGTAAGAATATAAAGATACTTGCTTGCCCCTCTAGATACAGTCACTGTAACTTAGGGCAACAGCTTATGAATTAGAGAAGTTACCCCAAGGAAGTGATGCTTCCACCACTCAAAGTTAATTTAGCTTTTACATTCAAGATGCAGCTCATTCAGTCTGCTAGAGAGCTGATATGCTTCAGAGCTGACTTTGAACTTGTGCCATTCCAATTCAAAGGGAAGTAATGAGAAAGAAATTAATTGATTTTTGAGAACCATATTGACTTGAGATCATAAAGGACCTACCAGGTAAGTTCATCACTGATTTCTTTATCTCATACATTTAAAACATTGACGTGCTGTAGGTTACACTGCTGAGAATGGGCAGAGTAGGACTTGTAGCCTGGCCTTACTCCCAAGTCTTCATACTTTCCACCTTCCCACCCCCATGCCGCTGCCCATACACACATCCTGGCTGCTTTGCCATGGTAACTACATCCTTATAAGCAAGAATTTATATCAATCCCTACAATCTAAAAGTGAGGCTTGCATTGTTTTCATTCCAAGTAAGTGACTGAGTCACCTAGAAAAAAGATAAAATTAGCACCAATTGTAGTCCTATTAAAAACTAACACTTTATTGTTTGTCAGAGATCAGGAAAATCATCTAGAAGAATTATTTTTTTTTTCTATTGGGCGAATTCACTGTGCAGACATTATTTTCTTGGATTGCAAAGGGCTGCTGATGCTGATAAAAGCACAGGGAGCTACTTAAGAATAGAGATGTTGCCTACCTCCCTGACATGGCTAAGTAGATGGAATTGTCACATGATTCACAGATCCGCTCGTAAATGTTGGAATTGCACTAATGTACTCAGGGAACAAGTAGTGCCTTTCAGGAGGGAAGAGGTGGCATTTCTCTTCTGTGTGAAAACTTATTGCTTTTTGGGTGTGGAATAAATGGGTGGCACTCTGCTCAGTATAAAATTTTTCCAAAGATATTTAGGAAATTACGCACTATTCATAGAAGGCCTTTGACAGTTCTAAGAGAGAACATGACCTTTGTCTTGACCTCCTCACTTCCCATGTCAATATATTTCCTTGTAGAATAAATGTACCAAATTGTTATTTCAACACATTCTTGAACTACAAAGAGCAAACTTATGCTTGGATCCTCAGCAACATTCACCACACATTCTAATGTATTAAGAAAAATCTCAATTTCCATTGTTACTCCACAGTATTTACACCTTTACTGTTTTGTCCTATTTTACCCTACCTTCATTTGCATAAACAAATATATACCACTGGCCTCAGACTTCATTGTAAAACTTGAGCTTGTAGGATGAGATTACTGAAAATAAATTAGCCACTTACACAGAAGACCAAATTAGCACATTGATCATCCTATTAAACACAATTTCTTTCTTGCTTTCTTTCTTTCTTTCTTTCTTTCTTTCTTTTTTTTTTTTTTTTTTTTGCAGTACTAGGGGAATTGAACCCAGGGGAATTCTATCTCTGAGCTACATCCCCAGGCCTATTTTTTATTCTTTATTTTGAAACAGGGTCTCACTAAGTTATGGAGGGCCTCACTAAGTAGATGAGGCTGGCTGGGAACCCAGATCCTCCAGTCTCAGCTTCCCAAGTACTAGGATTACAAGGCCCGCTTAAACACATTTTTTTTTTAAAATAAAAGACTTAGGCTTTTATTTTTTGATCTGGTAGAAACTTAGTCAAATATGATTAAAGATTTGTTCAAATATCTATTATCACATATTGTGCAATATTCCATCTTGAAGTAAATTCACTGAAACAGATAAATGGCTGCCTGTTCCACCAGAATCCAGTGTCTTCATGACTTGTGCTGATAAACAAATGATTTAGATTGTGTGCTTTCAGTTTTTATTAGAGTCAGAGAAATAAGAACACTTGACATGTATAAGAAATGAAATTCTACAATGATAAGAAATAGACTTCTCAAACTCTAAAATCCAATCAAATGAATAGAAACAGGTCTTTTGTAGTATACCATTTATTTACCAGTAAGAAAAGAAATCTCAAAGATATACCTAAGAAAATAGAAAATAAATGATTGAAATTGCTTGCAAATAATGTATTGTTCTAAACTTCTGCACATGGCCAAAAATATATCTTTTATATTTAAATTGTAAAATCCCAATTCTTGAAGAATCTCTACTAATAATTCTTTTTAGAATTATCATAATAAAAACAAAGAAGTTTTTAAACTTATGGCAGAACTACATACTCTCTTGATAAATACAGAAAAAAATTTAATTCTCCTCCTGCTCAAATCTATTTCTCAGTTTATGATATTTCCAGTCCTCTTGTGATCAAGCTAGAAAGCACTGGCCTCTCTTCCCTCCCCTCTCTACTTTCCATCCAATTGATCTACAAGCTCTTCACTCTCCTCTCCATATTTTCAAATCTGTTCTCTCTCTTCCCTTTCCTATGCTGGTACACTGCTCAAATCTGTACTTCCTTTCAGGTGGGCTTTTCTGAAAGTTTCTATCTGGTCTCTTTGTCTTCAAATTCTTCCTGTACCCTGTTAGAAGCTTTGATCAGAAAAATTTACTACAATCTCACTATTCAATTATTGAAATGTTTAATAGTCCCTGCTACTTTTAAGTAAGACTCAGTCTCCTTAGCATCACATTCAAGGTTGCTGTCATCTACTCTGAACTCTATTCCCATTCCTTTACCAGTTTCATTTCATCTCATTGTTTTTCTTTAAGATTTTTTTTTTTTTTTTTTTTTTTTGCAGTAGTGGGTATTGAACTCAGGGGCATTCTACCTCCGAGGTATACCTCCAACCCTATTTTTTATTCTTTATTTTTTTGAAACAGGTTCTCACTAAGTTGTGGAGTGCCTCACTAGGTAGCTGGGGCTGGTAACAAACCAGGATCCTCTGGTCTCAGCCTCTCAAATGCTGGGATTACAAGAGTGCACCACCACTCCCAGCTAGGTCTTTTTAGAACTTAGTCCCATATTCCAGTTAAACTCTGCTCTTTTAGAATGTATCCCTTATTTCATAATGGTTCTGGCTTTTTTCTCATGCATTTCTTATTATAGAAGGCTCCCTATCCCATATCTTTACTATGTAGAACATAAAAATCAAGGAAAATTTTTCTCTTGTTCTCTTGCTATCTCACTCTCTCTTACTTTCTCCTTTTCTCTCTCACCCTCTCTCTGCTTCCATGCAGAGAATCAAACTCAGGGACTCAGGCATGCTAGGCAAGTGCTCTATTGTTGACCTTACATCCTGAGCCCTTTTTGTGTGTGTAAGCCAAGGTATCACTTAAATTGCCCAGTTTGACCTTGAACTTCTGCCCCTCATGCCTCAGTCTTCAGAATGGCTGAGATTATAGGCCTATAATATTTTACCTTCCAAAATTTCTCTTCTTTGAAGAAATTGCTTCTTTCTCTTCCAATAGGAAAAAAGAAACTGAAGCCCCTGAAAATGATTCAATCTCTGCATTATTTTGGAGACTAAGAGTGGGTTGAGCCTACTTGCAAGGGGGTCATATCTGTTTGTTCTCTGAATGCAGTTACCATCATTATTCCTTTCCTAAACTCCCTGACCTAACCCAGAGACTAGAAGGCAATCATGTTCAAGGGACAGGTATTTACTGGTCATGTTATATATGGGACCAGGTCAAGAAATCCAAGAAGTTATCATTTAGAAACAGATACATTTCTAAAAAGAGTCATAGCGCTTCAGAGTCTTATGCTCTCCCTGTTTTACATGCACTTAGGGAGTTAGCTAATTAAAGAAATCCTCTGGTGACTCTCTTCTAAAGGAGAAAAATTCTTTGGAAATGCAAATAATCAACCTTTAATTTATAAAGTACTTATGGGGTTGGCGCTTACAGTATCACCAAATAGCACTTTAGGGACCCCTTGTCATTCATGTGCTTCTGTAAGGGCTCAACTCTGAAGAAATTCGTAAGTTTCTGGAGAAAATTGGATTGTGGATGATTTAAGATGCTAATTTTGATCTTTTATACAGGAATGCTAATAAGGTTATATTTGCTTTCTTATTTTAGCCTTGAAGCATAAAGTAGGCAAAAGAATCTTCACAGGTATCACACTAATATTAAATTTCTTCTGTTCCAGGCAAAAAGCAATAAAAACTTTCCTATGATTAAAATGAAAGATCTAGCCAGACATGATGGGCATGCTTATAATCCTAGTTCTTGGGAGGTTGAGACAGAAGGATTGCAGGCTCAAGGCCATCCTCAGCAATTTAGGGAGGAACTCAGCATCATAGTAAGACCTTGATTCAGAATAAAATAAAGTAAGTAAAATAGGTCTGGGTGTGTAGCTTAGAGGTTGAGTGCCCACCCACTTTGAGGAAATCCTCCCACCTCTATACCACAAAAATCAATCAATGAATGAATAAATAAATAAGTAGTATGTGTGATATTATTTCTATGTCATTAATTTGGAGCCAAATTGTGGCATTTATCTCTCAATCTAAGTAATGATAATTTTTTAAAAAGACTGTAGCTAATTCTGTTGTTGTTTTTAAAATAAAATCTTCTCCCAAGGACCAGTGAATTGAATTGTTACTATAAATTGTTAACATTCTAGTTTTACTCTGTTTTATTATCAACTTTCAAAATTGTTTGAAAATAAGCCCAATTTGGTGCTATTATTATTTTTTAAAAAGTGGGGGATGAACATGCTTTATTTTTGTGTATTGGGCCCTATCACTCACAAAATATCAGTTTCAGAATGGCCATTGTTTGGCAATGGTCATTTCCCTGGGATAGTATGAAACAGAAAAATCACAAATTGAAGCTGTAAGTTCTTTGTCAGCATATGCTACTCTTAGCAAATGCTGGTTGTTTCTTTGTTTTCCCTGGATATGTGTATTAGTAGAGTGCTTTGATGATAACGATTATAATTCTGTAGAAGCTAAAATTTTCTGGAAAAATATGTTAGTGTCAACCTTGTTTCCCAATGTCTAGATCATTTTCTAGCTTAAACAAATGCAACATTTTTTTTTTCTGGTCTCTGTTCTTTTCCTCCCTCCCATCATCCTTCTCTCTCCTCTGTCTTCTTTTCTTGATCTTCCTTCCCTTTTCTCTTTCTTTCATTTCTGGAAAAAGCAAAAGTTATGTTTCTAAAATTTGCTTATGAATTGCATGTTACAATTAAAATGAGGAAGGAACATTTGGTGAATATCTTTGTAAAAGAAAATCCTGTGTAACATACAAAATTGCCACATTTGAGTCTCTGTCTACCTCCTTACTGTCATCTGGACATTTTAGACAAACTTGGATTATTTGAGTTTCAAGACTGTGTCAAACTATTTCACACTTCCATGTCTTTGCCTTTGTCATTTTCAATGCCTGGGAATCACATATTCACTGCATATTTTTACTGAAATCCACTTCTTGTGAAGAATGGTGATAGGTCCTGGAAATACAGCAGTGAAAAAATATTCACAGTTGCCACCCACATGGAACTCATCCTTTCTCCCTGGTGATCTCTGTCTGAGTTTTGTATCTTCTGTGTTCTCCCACTATAACATATCACCCAACCATTCCAGGCAACACTGAGAAGTTCTTGGAGCCACCAGTACAGCATTAATAGTGCTGACCAAAGTGTTTTTAACATCTTTTTGCCTACTCGATTTTCTTATTAAGCAGTGAACTTTCTGTATCTCTTTCATGTTTTAATTGTTAGTACAGTGTTTAGCACTAAATGAGTGGTGGATGAATGAATGGGTAGAATGGTTGAGTTAAATAATTGATATTTCTGGAGAGAGCAAATTGAACTTTAATTTGAATATTGTGTTACATGTACTAATTTAAACCTTTACAAGTGCATAGCGGTGTGAAACAGATAATTTTAATTTGCAAGATTTAAAAATGTGAAGTTAAAAAAACTATAATGGTAATCTGCCATCTGAATATGATATCTTCTTATAATCAATCTCAAAATTCCACAATTTTGCTGCCTGAAATATAAGAATTATGATACTCTTCATCTATTGCTCTCCAAGATCATAACAATTATTAGTGATGCTGTCTGTAAATGTATTTTTATTATAAAGGTGGTTACTATTAATATCTAGACTGGTTGAACTCCTCAGGAAAAAAAAATTCTATTTAATTAGAAATATGCAATGGTAATAGAATCAGCATCTTTTCAGAAAGCTGAAAAGTGGCCTTGAGAAAAGAGGTCTAATTTTCTCTGAACAGAGTGCTATTTAGAAATTTATAGGTAGTTCTTCAAACTGTACAGTGTCTGCATAAGTGCATTTTATATCCCAATGTAAAAAATCTACCAAAAATCACCATAGATCCTCCTGGACTTTTGTCATCTACTAAACTTACATAGAAATATTTTTTTAAGTGACAAAGTAGAGATATCTATAAAAACTTGATTGAGTTAATTACAACCTCCTTAAATATGGCTCTACTCTTTTATTCATCTTTTTACCCCACTTTCTAGCACACTGGCTTTATTAGAGAAGATTTTTAGAAATAAATAAATGGATCAAATTTATTTGTTTCTCACTGCTACCAGAAGTAAACTGGATAAAGTTAACTGATATGAGGAGCTAGAAATATAGCAGATGTCAAATATTTAATGTAACTTCCTTAAAATATTTGACAGATTTTAATTGTGCTTTCAAGGAGTCAAGCAGAACCATGCCATAAGTTAGTAGGAGTCAGATTTTGGTTAAATTTAGTAGAAACTGCTTTAATAACAGGAGTTACCTAATAGTGGAATGGGTTACATATAAGGTAGGATGCTTCCTAGTGGTGGAAATGTCCAATCCTGGACAAAGGAACACTAATAAACTAAATAATAAATTTCAGCAAAACTGAAATTCTGTGAGACTATAATTGTTCTTTAAATTATGGGGGAAAAAAGTCATGTATGAATATTGTGTGTATGTGTGTAGTATTATCAATTATCTTGAGAATGATATTATACATTTTTATAATCTATATCAAATGCTTTCCCTGCTACTGAGTTGTAGATTATTATCTGTGGATAACTTCTTAGACACTACTTTTACACAGACTCAGTACTGATCATAAACTGCCCCTGAACTGAGCATCACTTTCTTAGGAAGCTGGGACAACTGAAGCCCTAGACAATATTGCTCATATTAGAATATACAGATGTTCCTCCCATAAGATAAGAGGAGTCATTACAGAAATGTGCATTTTTCAGAGACAAAAACCTTAGGTTAGTTCATGTATGGGTATAATTCATTAATGGAGCAGAATTTCTGCAATCAAACAAGCCTTGAGACCAGTCCCTAGCAAAGAACAGAAGGAGAGGAGGTCAGTTCTTATTGGAATTCTGTAAGTGACCTGGTCTCCTTTGGCTGATCTTCATTCACCCATATTCAGATTTGAAGAACACCATTTTGCCTTTAAAAATACTTAGCTAGATACACACCTAATTAGGAAAAGCAACCTTTAGAAATGGAAATTATGTCTTTCTCTTAGGGTTCTTCTTGGAAGTGGTAGAAATTTCTAACTCATGGAAAGGGTAATAAGGAATGCATATATTTATCCTTATCTTTGCTAACATTGTAATTTTAGCAACTTTATAAGACTAAAATAATTATAACCAATTTCGGAGAGGAAAAGAGAAAATTGTTATTGACTTTTATAACTTCTGAAAAAAAATATTGGTGCAGTAAGTGTCAGAAACACATGTTTTAACTGAAATATCTATTTGGCCTTTTCAGAACTTTTAATTTCATTTTTTCTAGTTACAAAGAAAAATATCCTTTGCAATATGCTTTTTAGTTCTCCCAGGAAATAGTTCATGCATTTCAGTATCTTCAAATAGAAAATGGTCTTGTTATAGTCAATCTGACTGTCCTACTCTAGAGCTAAATTGGACGTAATGATTTACCTTGGGCTTTTTAAAAGTCAATTGTCCAAAGCTTCTGTGCTAAGTGGACTTGGGTCAAAATTCTTCCCTGATTTCTTCTACAAGTACTTCTTTGTAGTTCTGTTTTAATTACAGCTTTATGAAGGAAGCATGTTACCCATACAAACCTTTGGGTGTAGTAGAGGATAGAATTTTTATTTATCAACTTGTGTTTAACAAAACAAAATAAATTATTGTTTTAAACCTAACTAAATTTGATTATAATGAGAAAAAAATCATGCATATTTTATTTTGTTTCACCCATCTTGATAATCATATTTTCTTTTTTCTACTAATATGAAATCCAGATTTGACCTGTAAACTGCTTTTCTTATACTCAGTGACAGTTGGGCATGGCAAAATGAATTCTAAAGTGTGCATCAAATTATATAACATCTTCAGTGAATGTATATGGGCCTGGGTATTGTTTTTCATTGCAGAATTACACTCTTCTAAAAGGAAAAAAAGCATACCTTCTCTACTAAGACAGCATTTTAAGATGGCTCCCAAAATGTCTATTCTGCATTTTATATTCAGTTTTATCTCCTTTGCCCCATCAGTAATCTATATTATTGCTGTGAAGACATTTTTGTAGATTTACCTAATATCTCAAGCAATTGATTCTTAGAATACTGGGTGAGTCTGACCTAATCAGGTAAGTCAGTCCTTACAAGGGACTCAGCTATTCCTGAAAAAAATTAAAAGCATAAGAAAGTATCTTAGTTCATTTGCACTGCTATGGAAAAGTACCTGATACTGGGTCATTAAACAACATCATTTCTCACAGTTCTAAGAGACATACAAAATCAAGACTGTCAATTGTGATGTCAGCTAAAGGCCTGGTTTTTGCTTCTAACTTGCCTCCTTCTTGCTGCCTCCTCTAGTGCAACACAGTGTTCCCTTCAACCTTGAGCCCTTTTTTTTTTTTTTTTTTTTTTTTTTTCAGTACTGGGGATTGAACTCAGGCTCATTCTACCTCTGAGCCCTGTTTTTTTATTCTTTAGTTTGAAACAGGATCTCACTAAGTTGCGGAGGGCCTCACTAAGCAGCTGAGGCTGGCCAAGAACCTGGATTCTGCTGTCTCAGCCTCCCAAATGCTGGGATTACAACCGTGCGCCCTTTTATACGTGTTTTAATATCTAATCACCTTGGGAAGGCCACACTACTTAAACTACTGTGGCATTGGTGATGAAGTTTCAACATGAATTTTAGAGGAGACTGTATTCAAAACCTTGTCAAGGCTTCTTGGGAGGCCAATTCTTTATTGATAGCTTGGAAGGTGGAAGAGCAAAGACTAATAGCAGACCCAGGGTACTGATAACAGCTCACTGCTGAAAGCCAGTAAGAAAACCAGGCTTGATTTCTACCACCACAAAGAACTAAATTCTGTAAGCAACTTGAAAGCGCTTGAGAGAGCACCTCAAGCTACATATGAGAATGTGTCAGTTCAACATTTTGATTTTGCCCATGTAAAATCTCATAGAGATAATGTGGCCACACCAAGCACAGATTTTGATCTAGAGAACTGTGAGCTTATAAATAGGTGTGGCTTTATGCTGCTAAATTTGATTCGTTATATGGTAATAGAAAATTAATACATATATGATATAACCAAACACAGAACCACAATTTTAGGTAAATTAAAATTGTGTGAGGATTTATTGAGATACAAATCAGAAAAAAATGTGTAAAGATAATATACATCCTGTGGTGTATATTTTTATAAATATCTTAATTAACTCACTACCCAGTTGGAATCAATAGGCATATAATTCAAAGAGCATGTGTTACAATGGCTAATATAAAATTATAAGCAAGGCAATTTATTATTTTAGACTGAAGTTTCTTCATCTATAGAATAGAAGGCTAAGATGTGCCATCTCTGAGATTTTTTCCAGGTCAAGGTTTCTAAGGTTTAAGTGACTGGTAATCAAGTTGAAAAATATAGTAGTAGAAAAATATAATAGTAGAAAAATAGGAAAAAATATAGTAGTAGAAAAATACAGTAGTAAAGAAAGAAAGAAAATGATTTGGGTTAAGTTCTAGCTGTTACAAACAAGCAACATGATTTTGAATGAATTATTTAATATTTGGTCCATAATTCAGATGTTTGAAAAATAGAGATGACATCACCCTAATTCATACTTCTTTATGAAGATTGAAAGAGTAATCCTGGGGAGTTGACTTGCAGAAGGGCAGAGTGATAAATTCTTCTATTCCATAAAACAACAAAAGTATGGGCCAATGAACAAACAGTAACCATTTCTGAATTCTTGTCACTAACAAAAGGCAGATGAGATGAAGGATTCATCCATCTAACTATTCCTATCCAATACTATCTCAGTTCAATGGTGTGGAAGCTAAATGTTGGAGATATTGCAGGTAAAAGAGAGAACTGAGCACTTTAGGAATTCTTAAAATCTCCAGAGAACACTCAATACTTTGCCCAAACTTTGAGATCTATAGGAAATCCATAAATATGTAGAAATTAAATGACACAGTCCTAAATACCCCATGCCTCCTTGAAGAAAACATAGGAAAATAAGAAATACACTGAGATAAATAAAACAACATAATATCATAAAATATCTAAGACACAAGTAAAACTGTACAAAGAGGGATACTTATAGCTATGAATGTCAATTTTAAGAAAGAAAAATCACTTTATGAAACTAGAAAAGAGAAAGCATATTAAATTCAAAACACATAGAAGGAAGAAAATAAGATACTACACTAAAATAGATGAAATCAAGCATAGAAAATGGGGAAAAATCAACAAAATCAAAAGCTTGTTTCTTGATAAAAAATTAAAATCTCTTTACATACCTTAGCAATGAAATGCTAAAATGAAATTAATAAAAACAATTTACTTAGTAATAACAACAAAAGATAAAATACACAGAAATAACTTTAGAAGGGAAGTTCAAGAGATGGGCATGGTGGCACACACTTGTAATCCCAGTACTTGGGAGGCTGAGACCAGAGGATCTGAGTTCAAGGCCAGCCTCAGCTACTTAGTGAGGCCCTCCACAACTTAGTGAGACCCTGTTTCAAAATAAAGACTACAAAAATAGGGCTGCAGATGCAGCTCAGGGGTAGAATGCCACTGGGTTCACTGGTACCAGAAAAAAAAAAAGTTCAATATTGACAGTTAAATAAAATATTTTAATGAAATTTATCAGTATATTTATATAACCTTGAGTGTACTTATATACTGAAAACTACAAAATTTATTGGGATAAATTTAGGGTGATATAAAATAATGAAACTAAATGATTTTTCATGCAATATAATATATTTTTAAGATGGCAATATTCCTTAAACTGATCTACAGAATCAACACAATCACTTCCAATACCCCATCTTATTATTTTGGCATAAATTTATAAAGTGGTTTAAAATTTATTTGGAAATACAAGAGGCCAAAATAATTGAAATTTTCTTTAAAGAGAAGAAGGAATTAGAAAACTCACAATTATCAGTCTCAAAACCCAATGCAAAGCTACAGTGACTAAGAAGCTGTGGTATTGACATTAGCATAGACATATAGATTAATTGAATAAAATTAGGATCAGGAAATCCTTACATTAGGGTCAACTGATTTGGACAAAGTCACTAGCATAATTCAATCAAGTATTGTTGTATTGTCTTTTGAGAAATGTTGCTGGGATAACTGGGTATTTTCATGTAAAAAAAAATTAATTTGAAGTAGGGCGTGGTGGTGCACACTTGTAATCCCAGTACTTGGGAGGCTGAGACTGGAGGATCTGGTTCACAGCCAGCCTCTGCTACTTAGTGAGGCCTTCCGCAACTTAGTGAGTCCCTGTTCCAAAATAAAGAATTAAAAACAAGGCTGGGGATGTAGCTTGGAGATAGAATGTCCCGGGTTCAATCCCCAGTACTGCAAAAAATAAATAAATTAATAATAATAATAATAATAATAATAATAATAATAATAATTTGAAGCTCTACTCTCCCCACCCCCCCACACACATTAAAACAAAATACTTCTTCATGTCTTACAATACTTGGAGAGAACAAGTATTGGAGGGAATGTGAAGAAATTAGAACTCTTATTACTTGTGAAAATGTGAAATGATGTACCTTTGTTGGAAAACAGTTTGACTGTTCCTCAAAAATGATAAATAGGGTTATCATAAGACCCAGTAGTTCCACTACTAGGTATATATTCAAGGAAATTGGAAATATAAGTCTACATATGTAGTCAATGACGGGTTCGATTTTCTCAGGGCAATATCAACCTAAGACAGGGCTCGTTGAATGACGCATCGAGACCCCATGGTGGGTAAGATTTTGCACCTCGTAGGAAGCGACCTAAGACAGGCACAATCCTTCATGCATTTTAAAATAAAAACGGGGGAGTTGTGGGAGCCCAGCTGGGCCCTTTCCCCCCGTGGCAGTTGCTATCTGCATATATGAGTAATTATACTCATCATTCTTCTGCTCTGGCTACTTTGGTATCTCCAAGTCTGGAGATTAATCCTAGGATGGGTAGATAAAAGACTCTCTGACCTCTTAGAAAGTATATATGACTCTAAAGGTTTATGGCTTTATGACTCTAGAAAGTTTGCTTGACCAGGCTATGTTAAGAATGTGGGCTATATGTGGAAAATGAAGATGTGGTGCTAATTGTGCTCTGACAATGATTAATATGTCGTAAATGTATATGCAACCCTGTTGTACTCAAGAAATGTATTAAAAAATCCGTGCTGAATAAAAAAATAATAAAATAAAGTAAGCCCCCCAAAATTGTGAATGTCATAGGAGCATTAGTCAACACGGAATAATATTGTACCATAAAAACATAAGTAGTACTGATGTGTGCTACAGCATAGAGGGACCTTGAAAATATGCTAAATCAGAGAAGGAAGTCAGGTAAGACTGACATACATGTCTGGACTAGGAGAATCCATGGATGCAGAGAGTACATTAAGTGACAGTAGCAATAACACAATTCTGTGAACATCTTAAAGATTTTGAGATACATACACAACTTAAATGGATGAATTTTATGATACAAAATATACAAATATATAAAACAAATTAATATTAGTACTGGACACTTAATTTTTTACAAGGAATGATGGAGCAGTAAAGTTATTGACACACGTGTTGTCTAGCTTCTATTGCTTTAAAACAGTTGGTTGAAACAGAATTAAGAGAGTGGTAAGAGGAAAAAAAATTGTATAACAAAGGGCCAATAAGAAGGTATCATTCACCTGTGTCAGGACATGTGTGTATGCTTGTTTTTATGACTTCGAACTTCACTATGATGTATAATTGCAATGCACTAATACAATAATTTTAAAAGGATTATATTCATTAGCTTCTACTCTTCTTCAGGATACTTCTTCAAACCACAGTCACCTACCCCTGCAAAAGAGTATGGACCAAGCAATGATCATTGGAGATGTTCAGCTGATGCTTCTCTGAAATCATTGATGGGCAATGGAGCTATGATGTCCAAGAATCTTAATTTATCTATGTTCCTATTTGTTGAGACTCCATATCTTAAATCCTTGCAAAGAAAAAAAAGTTTTAAATTATAATATAGTTACATTTTAGTATCTAAAATATATTATCTAATCTACTACTTTGACCAAAACACTTATTTATCTTATTAAAAATCTTATTGTTTGTTTCTAAGTGTTAATAATTGCTTCTACTTTTTTTCAGGCAGACATTTGATATGTATTCCTTCATACATTACATGCTTTAATACATTTATTTTCATTTATTATGTATGTATAGCCATTTATTTAATAATATATTGCTAAGATTTTAAGATATAAAAATAATACTTATCTGTGTTTATCTTCAAGAAGTCTTTCTTTTGGTGTTAAACACAGATGTACATCTTCTTTCTCAACTTATTTGTAGGTGTTTATATTATAAGGCCAAATTGTTTTCACAATTAAAGGTTTCAAAGCAGTCAATTTTTCACAGAACAAATAAGTTCATTTCTTATGGAAGAAATGATAATAAAAACAGAATTCTGGTAACTGCAATTTTGTTCCAATGAATTCCTGTGTCTCTTTATGTTATTCTCCCCAGTGTAAGTGGAATTGTGAACCTTTGTTGAATAAGAACTGAGACTGAATAATCTTTTTTCAAAATCTCCAAGAGAACAAAGGTGAGGATTGCCAGTCTTTCCCCCATGTAATTAACTTGGATGCCCTGTGTCTTAAATGAAAGAGCTGTGGCCTAGAAGACATCCCCTCTTCACTTGAGAGTAAAGGATGAGGAGGAACTTTAAAACACCTACAAAGTAGATATGCATTTCCCCTTGAAAGCCAATATAGATCAACCTGTTCTTTCCCCCCCCTTTTTTTTTTAATTTAATGTGGATGTCAGAAGACAAATCTGTAAGTTTCCCACATTATGTAGATATACTATTCAAATATAATTAACAATCATGGAGAGAGATCGAGAAAGAGAGAAGAGAAGGAGAAAAAGAAGAGAACAGAAGAGAAAAGAAGGGGAGGGGAGGGGAGGGGAGGAGGGGAGAAGGGGAGGGGAGAGGAGAAGAGGGGAGAAGGGGAGGGAAGGGGAAGAGAAGTGGAGTTATTTGGGGGGGGGGCAGTGGAGATAAAGCACAAGTGCTTTCTTCCCCAGAGGAGGAAAATAAGTAGCCCAGAGGTTCTGCTAGAACTAGCCCTTGACCTGTATTTTCTTATGTCTGATGGGCAGGGAATGAGATGAGCTGGCCATAAACAATACTGAAGTTGAAGGCTAACATCTTCTAAAATGATGCATCAGTGTTAAATATATTGTAGACTTAGTAAATGTATGCACATAGAATGATTTTTGGGATGACTGCATTAAGATCTATAAGAGGAATAGAGCAAGAGAAGTTGCTAATGAGAATGATTCCATCATGTCTAAGAGGGAAGCACTAAATAAAGAATGGCAAAGGCAATGAGGCCCAAATCACCCCAGCTTGTAGAGAAAATGGCAGTAATGAGAAAAAGAGTATGATTTCTACTTCAGTAAAAGAGAAAATAGTTTCAAGAAACATCTGGAAAGCTAATATGAATATATTAGTGAAAGCAGTACTATGGGAGGTCAATGGAATTCTTACAGTTGTTTTACATATTGCCATAAAGGTGATAGATTGGGTTTTTAATTTCTCCTACTTGTCATTAAGAAGTTACAGAAGCTCGAGGTTAAGAAGGATCCTATTGTGTGTGTGTGTGGGGGGGGGTGGTACTAGAGATTGAACCCAGGCGCATTCTTCCTCTGAGATACACCTCAAGCCCTATTTTATTTCTTAATTTGAAACTAGATCTCACTAAGTTGCTGATGGCCTTATTAAGTTGCTAAAGCTGGTTTTAAGCCTGTAATCCTCCTGTTTTAGCCTCCCATGTACTGGGATTACAGGCATGCAAAGGAATTCTACTGTAAAAACTAACCATATGCCAGGCGCTGTGGTGCCTCCCTGTAATCCCAGTACTTGGGAGACTGAGAGATGAGTAACTCAGTTTCATGGCCAACCTCAGTAACTTAGCAAGGCCCTAGCAACTTAGTAAGACCCTATTTTATAATAACAATAATAATAACAATAATAATAATAAAAATAAGAGTGAGGGTGCAGCTCAGAGGTAGAATGCCACTGGGTTCAATCTCAACACTATACACACACACACACACACATTACAGAATCAGAAAACAATGAATGACAAAATTTATGTAAAATTATAGATTCATAGCTAAGCACTTTAATATTTTAAAACTGAAATTCATCCCCGTGAGGGCTGTCTTGATTCATTCCATTGGTTTAGTCTATGAGTTTTTAAAATATCATACTGATTGGTAGGTGCCATGTCAATATAGGGAGATGTGTGTGTGTGTGTGTGTGTGTGTGTGTGTGTGTGTGTGTGTGTGTAGTTTATAGTTGTCTAGTTGTTTCACTGTTGATATTCCCCAGGAAAACTCTATTTCCAACTTTTTGACTTAGTTGGCTCCAAAACAGCCCAGAGAAATATGTACTGAGAACTCCCTCCTTGATGACCATCAGATTCTTAGGTAAGAATACAATGGTATTCATATAGATTTCCAAACCTGCATTAAATTCAGCCTTTAATTTGCTCTTGTATGCTATTCTTGCCCCACCGATCACTATGGTAATACCTTATATACAATTGAGTAACAGCACAAAAAATGGAGCCTACATTTTGGCTCAAATTCTATTATTTATTATGCTACCTTTCCATACTGCTTAACTCTTAGATCCTCATTTTCATTATAATATCTAATGAATATAATAATATCTTCAACTTATTTTAATTAAAAAATTTAAAAGAAGATAAAATTTTCATGATATTATTATGCACATATTGGTTAATACTAATTTTAATAATAACTATCTTATGGGTCTGTGATAATCATCTTCATATTAATATAGTGAAATTCCTGAAATAATTAACTTAAAAAGAAAAAAGATTTATTTTGGCTCAGTTTTGGAGGTTCCACGCAGTATCAAGTGACCCCATAGTTTTGGGCCTCTGACAAGCAGCACACCATGGAGGGAATGAGTGTTGCAGCAAAATTTTCACCTCCTGAGACACGACACAGAGCAAGGAAGAGGAAGAGTCCAGAGCCTTGGGGTCCCTTTCAAAGGAATGCCCCCAATCTAAGGACTTCCTATAAGCCTTATCTCCTAAAGGTCCACAGAACCTTTCGATATCATTACCTTTGGGATGAAACCTTTAATCCATGGACCTTTAGAGGACATTTATTATTGAAGCTATCAAGGTCTTCAAATTAATCAATCATGATCATTTAATGGCACAGTATCCTATCAATTCCTAAAGAAATCCCCTTTTAGTTGCAATTAAATAGGCTCTACTTATTCTCCTTTGTTCAGATCACTAGTCCCCTTCATCTGTCCTCCATACACCTTGCCATGGTTGAGCTCTGCAGAAAGCAGACACCTGGACAGAAGTTAATGGACAGGATACATATTAGGGATGTCCTAAAAAGAGAGTAGAGAGAGAAAGTGTGAGCAGAGAGGCAGGGCCAGCTGTGACCCAGGCTCACATCAGCCTCAGCTCAGCCAACCTCAAGAGGAGCTCTAGAGTTACCTGTGGCCCAGTAACGTTGCCCTGCATTTGGCAAATAGCTGAAATTATATCTCAGTCTCAATCAGTCATGCACATGAGGTCTTGAGCAAAGAGGCTGTCTGTCACTGAGGTAATCCCTCAAAGGGACTGACATCTGGAGGCTACATATTCACAACATTCCCAGAAGCTGGAGCAATAAGTTTTCCTTGAGGAAACATTTGAAAATCATATTATAGTGTCCACAACCAGTCCCAAATATTATGTGTTTAAATACATAAAAGACTTTGTGTTGTATTTTTTGTAATTTTTCTATCTTATCTTCACAGTATACCTGTCAGATTTATTCTTACTGAAAGCTCTATGTCTGGCTAATATAAAGTTCTGTATTTCCCTCCATGTATTAAATGAACATCGTTGGTGCTATTTTTAGCTGTTCTCCTTGGCGCTCTGGGTTATTACAAGGTTCTTCTGAGGCCACTGTGGGACAAGAGGCTGCAGGGAAGACAGGACTCTGGGGCCACATCTGTTTATATCTCAACCATATGCAATGATATACATTAAATACACATCATATTTAGTTTAAAAATGAGTTTCATTGCCAAAAAGAAAAAAAAAAAAGCAGTGCTAAGAATTATGGATGCAATTTGCAGTTTATTTAATTACATGGGCTCAGAACACAGTTTACTTGTCCAAAATCTAATAATGATCCACATTCATCTTTTATTCTGTTTGTTCTTTGTGTGTTGTTATTGATAAATAATTAGTTGCTAATTTAGTCGTTCTGTGTCTCCTGAAATCTGACCTGGGCATTGCTTCTAGATTCTGGCTCCCAGTAAACAAGATTATGTCTGTGACCTGACCTTGAACTCAAACATATGCCTCATAACTAGCCTTACTGGCATCTTGGTCTTGGTTTCTGCTTTCTCCAAAGAAGTCTTCTCCTTTTTTATTTCTGACCTACCTTCAAATATCATAGGACTTGAAAAATAGCATTAGTGGGTTCTCTTTTATGTGCTTGGATAAATATGATAGAAGCACTACCTTTCTTTCTTTTTTTTGGGGGGGGTACTGGTACTGGGGATCGAACTCAGGGGCATTCTACCTCTGAGCTATACCCCCAGCCCTATTTTTTATTCTTTATTTTGAAACCGAGTCTCACTAAGTTGCAGAGTGCCTCACTAGGTAGCTGAGGCTGGCTGCGAACCCGGATCTTCCCGTCTCAGCCTCCCGAATGCTGGGATTACAAGAGTGTGCCACCACGCCCGGCTTGAAGCACTACCTTTCTTATTTACCATATATTTAGAATAGCAGTCAAGTAATAAACTGAATTGTAATGGAGCCAACCATTTGTTTTTTCATCCTTAAATTTCACATGGGGAGTTTAGCATAAACTAATTACTCTTGATCATTTGTCAGATCGATTTCAAAGACTGGAAAGAGGTAATTTGAAGCATCAGGTTGAATAGACAATCATTATGTTTCTCTAAGATTCTGATTAATTCTAAATATAAATGTCTGGTTTAGCATGGAATGCACTGGATATATGCAATGCGCATCCTTCCCTTAAAGACAAAATGCTTTCCCAATTTCTCATGCTTTTGATGCGCCTTATTGGGCTGAGTATATTGCAAGTTTATAAAGACATCCAGTTAAGGAACAATGTCACATAAAATATACTAATAATTTCACAAATAATTACTTCAATATCATTATATGAAAAATTATTTGCTTGAATGTAAGTTTTATACCTATGAATGGGTACTTTATTCTTAGGTTCTTCTTGATGGATGATAAAGAGCTAATGTACTAGGCACATTAGCAAGTAGATCACTGTCTATTTTAGCCTAGATATTTTGCATATGTTATATTTATGTTTACAAAGCAAACCTAAATCAAAATTAGAAATAGAACTACATTTACAGTTTTCAAAGATCCCTTGCTTTCTCTCTCTCTCTCTATCTCTCTCTCTCTCTCTCTCTCTCTCTCTCTCTCTCTCTCTCACACACACACACACACACACACACACACAAAAAAAAAAAAAAAAAAAAAAAAAAAAAAAAAAAAAAAAAAAAACCAAACTGATAGGAATCTGTTAAGTGTATAAAACACCAATAGTATAAACCCTTGGGTCACTTACTTAAAAAAGGTAATTCAATACTTAATATTCCATAAGAAATCATCTATTTTAGTAAATATTTTAATAATGTCTTGTTATAAATTATTGACAATACAATATATCTAATAGTAAAAGAAAACACCTGTGATCTCTGGCTATTTGTCCTTCCTCCTTTCAATCCTGAGTTCTCTTGGTTCCTGCAGTAGTGAATTCCCTGTGGTTCCATATGTAGACAGGTTTCTTCTCTGAGGTATGCTTTCTGCATGATGTTTCTTCTTTCCTGAAAGTTACAGGATCCTGATCCCCTACCAGAACTTCTCCCTTATCAAAAGTCATTTTCTCTTAAAACCCTTACCTAAATCTACCACTGGAAATCCCATTCCAAGTGGGTTAGTTTTCTCCTATGGGCTTTTGTAACTATAATCTCCCTAAAGATTTCTCATTTGGAAGAGAGAACATTTTGTATTTAATATGTCTGTGTGCTGATTTGTTTTAAGTCCTTATTCCTGTGGGGACAAAGATTGAGTTTCATCCAACATTTCATCCTTGGCACCAACATAGTATTTGATTTACAGTAGGTGTTTGGGAATTAATTAGTGTCCATATGGTTCTAGTTAGAGTATTATATTATCTACCTATTTGTTATGCCTACATGCTAACACCACTTTTGCCTATAATTTCAGGACTCTCTAGTGTGCTTTTTGAGCATGATCCATCAAATACATGCTGTTATGCGAAATGTATAATTAATTTGTTTAGATCCTTCTTTGATTAGAAAATTCCCAAAATGAGAAAAGTGATCTCCTCCACAATGGCTCAGCCATTCTCTGAGGCTTAATTGCACCTTGACCTCAGCTGGCATTGAGATCCCTTGTCCTTAATGGAACCTGCCCTTTCCCTTTCACCTGATGTCTTGAAAGCAGAAGAGGGAATGTTTTCATCTTTGTATTCCCCACAGTTCCTGCCACACAAATGAGTTCAGGTAATTGTAAGACTGAATTGATACATGATCTTAAAAAGGCCAAGGAAATGTCAGGGTTATTTTGTTTGTTTTAATCAGTATTCTTTAAATAACTGCAGATTCTTTTGAAGGTTTTGTTGTTCGTATATTTTCTTGATTATAAAAAGTAGTGGGACTCATCATAGAAATTTCAGAAAGAACACAAAAGTATAAAGAAACAGAATAAAATTCATCTATTTTCTCCAAATCTACACTGTAACTTTTTTACACTTTTGTTCTTCTTTATTTATTAAAGATTGCCATTTTTGTTCTCGATTGGTAATCTGTTGACTTTTAAAAATAATTGATTTTTGTAAACTTTTATGGCCCAATTACATCATAATGTAATTCAGAGTGATAGGAACATACATGCACACAGCACTTGGTGGGCTTCCCACTGGCTCCTTCTCCACTCCCTCCCCTTCTCCACACATAATATTGAGAGTGACACTGGTATCCCCATATATATACACAAAATCAATGGAGTCTTTTTTTCATTAATTTTTCCTCTCCCCACCCTCCTCTAGATCATTCCTTGCTCCATTGGGGTTTCTCCTCCATTATCTAAAGTCCCTCTTGTATCCCAATTACTTCCTAGCTTCCACATGTCAGAGAAAACAGGTGACCTTTCACTTTCTGTGACTGGCTAAAGTCACATAGCATATTTTCCAGATCCATCTATTTTCCTGCAAATGACATAATTTTGTTCTTTATTGCTGAATAGAATTCCATTGTGTGTATAGCCCATAATTTTGTAATTCTTTCATCTATGGATGCACACCTTCATTGGTTCCATAATTTGGCTATTATGAATTATGCTGCTATAAACATGGCTATGCATATATTACCATAATATTCTGACTTCAGTTCCTTTGGAAAGGTATCTTTGGAAAGATCCCCAGGAAGGCAGAAAGTAAGAGATGAGGTCAGAGCTCTCCTGGAGGACAGATTCTGCTATCCTCTCAGGTCTATGCCATTCAATGGCAAAGTGTTGTGAAGTCATTAGAAGGGTTTGAGCAGAGGTACACCAGAGTAGAACTGGTGTTTTAACCAGAATTATTCTGGCTTCTAGTTGAAATAGTCTAAAGAGGCAAGTCAGAAAACAGAAACAGGGCTGTAACTGAGAAGCTACAGTAATAGAAGTGAGGGCATAACGAATCAGGCCAGAGCACTGCCAAGAAGGTGGCAAGAAGCAGCCACTCTGAATGCACTGTTAGAGTGGATGTGTGGTACAAAAGAAGAAAGGGGGCTAGGGTGATGTTGAGGTTTTTGGTTTAAGCAGCTGAATAAAGTATTTGTCCTTCGTGAGATGGTGCATATTATAAGAGGAACAATTTGAAGAAAAAGACCTTTTTCATTCTCCACATCCTTAAGTTTGATACTTAAGTACAGATACCCAATGAGCAATAAGCTGTACAAACCTAAAATGCAAAGATGTTCTGACTGGAGATAAGAATTTGTGGGTTCCCAGCAAAGAGATTGTGCCTTAAGTAAATTTACTGTCACGTGTATAATCTTATTCATATTTTTTTAAATTTTTATTTTTATTCATATATTGTAAGCATACATCTTTGTTAGGTACAAAGTGATAATGATATATGTGCTCACAATTCTCATTTGACCCTTTCCCCAAATTCCCACCCCGCTCCCTCGCCCTCCCTCCCTCTCAAGTTCAGTTTAGTGAGTAACCTTGGTATACATTAGTGTGCCCCCCCGCCCCGTCCAACCCCTTCAGTTAAATCAACTTCTTTGCTTTCGAGGGTCTCTCCTTTTTCATCTGGAGACCCTCTTATGCCCCATCATCTCCCTAGCATCTGCATATTAGGGAGAACATATGCTTCTTTACTCTTTGTGACTGGCTAATCTCACTTAACATAATGTTTTCCAGTTGCATCCATTTCCCTGCAAATAACAT
>PVLC010007418.1:0-63865 GCA_004027655.1 Graphiurus murinus | reverse complement strand
CGTCCCTGACTTGTGATATTTTAACTCTCTTAAGGAAGAAAGTGACACGGCAGCTCTTTTTCCAGGGACCAAAGGCCAGAGAAGATTATTCATCTGGATCATTAACCCTAAAGCATGATTTTACCCCCGGCAGCAGTCTGTAGGGGGGATTGGGATGCAGCAGTATCCACCAGGCAGAGCACAGGCGGGGCTGAGCCTTCGACCTCAGCAACTGTCCACATCCTCTGCTCACAAGCCTTGAGCCCACAGATCACCCTTTCAGAGCTTTCGCTTCTTCATCTGTAAAATGGGGATAGTAGCTCGCGCCTTGCCTGCTTCCATGGTGATGGTGTGTATTTCATGGAATAGTGTCAAAGCCTTTGGCATCTAAAGACTATATAGATATTCTATACTATATAATATCTTATACTTACTGCTTTTGTTGGTCTTGTTTAGATACCTGCAGAGTGCTCACTGCACCTTTTTATTCTTTCTTTCCAATACTAAAGGAATACAACACTCTTCCATCTCTAGCTCTCTCTCTGGATCAAATCCTCCTCTCAGAAAAGCTTCTCCTCTCAGTTATTTCCATGTGACATCATTCCTTCCCCCTTGGTTTCTCCAGGTCCAAGCCATTCTCCCCCATGCTCCTAGAGTTAGCTTTCTGAAACACACACCTGATCCTGCTCACACCCCACCCTGCTGTGGTTCCAGCTGCACATGAATTCACTTATTCACTTATTTAATGCAGGAAGGTAACATTAGCCATCATCCCCTTGCCTGAGATGCACAATTCTGGGTGGTAGAACTCAACTGCTTGGCAGAGCTGCCATACAGCAAGAGGGTGGTGTGTGAGGAATGGAAGGGAGGGAGGCGAGCTGAATGAGGTACACAGGGCCCTGGAGACTAGGAGGAGTCTCAACTGCATCTTAACTGCAAAGGGAAGCCATCACAGGGTGTAAGGCAGGAGAATGACATGACCAAATTGCACTTCAGACGTGGACAATGGAATTTTTGTGGCTGGAATTCCAGTATTGACCTCAGAGTCTTTCCGTAGAGGGGCCCAACTTCTGTTTCCAGCCGCATCTCCTATTACAGTCACACACACACCCTGGACTCTTGGCATGTTGGGTACTGATTGTTTCCTACATGCCATGGCGCTTTGCATTTCTAACTCAATGGTGGCGGTCTTTTCTTCTGGCAATGCCCTCTCTGCTGTCTCAGGTGGCCTCATGCATCTGACCACCCATTCTGCATGCTTGGATGTGGGGCCAAAACTGGAGCATTCTCTAGGGAAGGAAAACATCAGGGAAATAATCAAATGAGAGATATTTAGCACGTTCCTTCTAGTGCCTGGCATTGCGCCAGGCGCCTGGGATACAGAGAGAATGAGATGGATACAGTCCCTGCCTTCAAGGAACTTACAATCTAGAGGGTATTAGAGAGTATGATCATGTCAGGGAGAATGAATTATGATCATGTCAGGATCTATGCCATGATAATTAACCCAGTGCTGGAAATGCTCATCTTAGAAGCACAGAATCCTAGACTTACAGTCTTACGGAATCTTAAGCTTATAGAATCAACTCATCCCAGGAGGAAAAAAAAAATCAGGAATTAGAAATGAATATTAATCAAGTCTCTGGAGGATAGGGTGGCTGTGTAAGCTTAGAAGTGATAGACAAAACCACAAAGGAAAAGACAAAAAGCAAACTAGAAAAATACTCACAGCAAATATGACAAAGGATTACTATCTTTATTATGTAAAGAGTGCATGCAAATCAATTAAATTCACTAAGACCCCAGCAGATAAACGAACAGAGGGCACGAACAGACAATTCTCAAAAGAGGAAATACATGTGACTGGTTAACAAACACAAGAAAAAATATTCATTCTCTAATAATCAAAGACAGGCTTATTAAAACCACTAGATAACTTTTTTTTTTCTTTTGCCTACTGAATTAGCAAAGTTTAAACAAAAACAAGAAGGCTGAGGCTGGCCTCTGCTTTTGAGAATGTGATGATGTCAAGACTCTCACGCTTTGCTGGTGGGCGTGTAATCCAGGGCAACCGTTTTGGAAAACAATTTGGCGATGTGCATGAAGAGTCTTAAAATGTGATTTAATTTTAGCAATTTAATTTGGAGATTTTTTTTCCCTCTCAAGAAAGAACCCAAAAATAGAGAAAAGATATAGGCATGAATTTTTTTTTTTTCCTAGAGTATATATTTATAGGCAATAGGGTGGGGGAGAACCAAAGAGCAAAGTAGAATAGTACAGATAGCTGTGTAAGGAAACATTCCATGGCCAATTAAAAACATATTTGTGAAATTCTTATGTGCCGTACTAAAGTTAAGCAAAAAAGAAGGACAAAAAGGAAACTGCATATTCAGTAGGGTTGTGTTCATCGGGAGAAAATCAGAGGCGAACTGATCTGAAGATTCCCCTGTTGTCAAGTAGGTAGGGACAACCCCCGTGATTTGGCAGGAAGTGATCTGGCCTCAGAAACCTTGCTGATACCTCTGAAGTGGAAGATTTGGGTGCTTGGAACTTGACTTAGTCCCCTGACTTCTGAGACATACTGAAGGCTTCTGAGCTGTGTGATTTTAAGAAACCAGACGAGGTTGACTCCTCTGTTTTACAAATAGAGAAGCTGAGGCTCAGAATGGTTTGGTAACTTGATCAAGACTGCACAGGTTTGTTTGTGGTAGGGCTAAGGGGAGTGGAATTCAGGCTTGCTGAATGCAAATCAGCGTGGTCTCCTCCTTTAATAGGCAGGTGTGTTCCTGATAAGCATTTGTATCTGTTAGGCAGGTGTGTTTGTGCTACTGAACAAACACACGTAACCCACCATCCTGGTTGACTTGGGATTGTCTGGAGTCGATCACTGAGATGAGGTCAAGACTGCTGGTCACCCTGAAAGCTTGTGTCCCCCCTCCCTTTTTTAATTAAAGAAGTATTCTCTCTCTCTCTCTCTCTCTCTCTCTCTCTCTCTCTCTCTCTCTCTCTCTCTCTCTCTCTTAAAATGCACTTGTATTAGTGCATTGCAACTGCACATCACAGTGAAGTTCAATGACAGGAACATACACGCACACGTTTTGTGAGCACACGCTCTGTGGTCACCCTGTGCGTCTTGGTGCGTCTGGGTTGGTTTTTCTGCTCCAAGCAGGCTGCCCTTTTGGCTCCAGCCACTCAGTCGGCTCCGCAGCATCCTTTCCGGGGCCAGACTCTTCCTGCTCTGTAGCCCGGGTGGAGGAGGGAGGGCTCCCGGGAAGCCCCCAGGTCTGGTTCCCAGGGCCCAGTGTCGCTCCGCAGGCAGCCACCACGGCACCAGCCAGCCAGCCTGCTTCTGGGAAGCTGATAAACGTCCCTCCCTGCGGATCCCCCTGCCCGCCTCAACCCAGGAGTCTCCTGTTTACTTTCATCGCGCAGAAATGCACCGCCTCTTGTCTCCCGCGGCTTAATTAGCTCTAATGAGGGTGGAGGTTGTCCTTGGACGGCTTCCCGCAGCTGCCCTCTGCTGGCCGGCAGCCGCATCGGCCGCTGAAGTCGGGGGGACCCAAAAGGCGCGATTTTGTCTCTGACACCTGGGCCCAGAGGCCCCTGTTTGCCAGTTACCCGGAGACAGAGACACAGTTATGACAGAGGTCCTATTACCAGTCCTGGCACATGGAGCAGCCCCAATCTCTCCCTCCTGGAATAAACATATACAGACTTGCTTTCCTGTGTCTGATGAGGTTATTACAGTTAACCTTCTGTTGAAACACAATTCTAACCTTTGTGGCCTTCAGCCCGCAGCTTCGCTTCGCCAAGCCTCGACTTCTTCATCTGTAGAATGGGCACAATTCTACGTGTGTCATTCTCTCACACTGGATTCTTGAGAGGTATCACGGACTGTGTCTGTGAACAGCTTTGCTAGACAGCCATCACACAAGTATATTGAATACACGAAGACTGTTGTTTTTAATAACATTGCTATCACTGTTGCAATAGGAGTCGTCAGTTGGCTGCATGAGTCTGCCTTGCAGTCCTGGAAAGGCTGTGTGAGGAAATACAAGCTGGTTTGTCATAGACGAGCATTATTTATATTTTTACTTTTTTGGTACTGAAGGCTGAATCCAGGGGCATTCTACTTCCAACCTATACCCCCAGCCTTATTTTATTTCCTTATTTTGAAACAGGGGCTCCCTACCTGCTAAGACTGGCTGCAAATCTGTGATTCTCATGTCTCAGCCTCCCAAGTAGTGGGACTACAGGCGTGCACCACCATGCCTGGCGGTGAGTAATATTTAGCGAATATTTGTGTATGATCGCAAAATGCCAAGTGTTGTCCAAGAGATGAGATGGGTACAGAAATGAACGAAGCCCAAGTCAGTGTAGCCACAATGAATCTGAGATAAGGTAGAGATGTCTTAGATTCAAAGAAAGCCTCTTTTATAAATGATAACGATAATAATAATACAATCATGCGTTTCTCTAGTGCTTTTCGGGCTTCAGTCCATTTCCAGGCCCCTCAGAGAGATAATGGATGTGAGCACTTTAGCAAACAGACAGCTTTCTGCAAAATTAAGGTGATTTGTATTGAGGGGTGAAATTTGTCTATATTCCTCATTGACTAAACAAATCATTTGCTCCTTCCTTGTAGTGATAAGGATGATCACAGAACCATAGGATCATGGACTCCCAGAGCTAGGAGAGATTTTTATCTCTTCCTATCTCTCTCCATTGCTGTCTACAGGACACTAGTCAGGCAGGAATCAGTGTACCGTTTGAATGCTTCTGAAGACAGGGCACTCACTTCTATCCTGAGAAGTGGTCCATCTGTCATTGGAAAAGCAGATGCATCGAGCGTTCTTCCTCTCTTTCCCTCCTACTGACTAAATCTAGACAACCAGTTATGTTAATTTTGCCCTTAACTATCTCTCAGCATCTTCATCAATACTGCCCCTGTACAAATATCACATCCATTGCAATGATAGTAATTTTCTAATTGGACTGTCAACTTAAACCTCCTCTTTCCTCTTCACTCCCAATCCATTCTCTAAGTTGCCTTATCGCATGCAAATCTGACCTTGAAGTTCTGTCTGAACCCTTTGCCTTTTGCCTGCCTGAAGGTAAAAGGAGCTCAGGTTCCTTAGCAAGGAGTGTGACATATTTTACAGGCCAGCTTTCAACTGGAGCAGAGGTTGGCTAACTATGGCTCAGGAGCCAAATATAGCTTGCAACCTGTGTGTACCATGAGCAAAGAATGGTTTTTACATTTTTAAACATAAACCGTAAATTGTTTATGTGTAAATGCTTTCCTCATGTTTGGTCACCACAGCACTCAGAGACTGCTGCAGCTGTGGTCCGGGTGGACCTGGGTATGACTTGTACCAGCAGCAGACTGGAGTTTGGTCCACATGGTGCTGGTTCTGCAGGCATGCAGAAAGCAAGAGTTATGAGACTTCAGAGGCTTCCACCAGTATTTCTAAGGTAAGTCTGGGAGGCCAGGCAGTATGTGGCAGTATTGGAGTTCCTGTAAACAGCCCCTAACAGAATGAGATGTGAAGTTTTAAAGGTGAAGATTAAGCAGCAGTGGAGACCCTGGAAGCTAGAGATGCCAGAATGTGAAGCACCTGCTGAGGGAAGCTGCAGGTGGTCAGCAGAGCCAGGCCAAGAGAGTGGCCACAGGGACCATAGGGAGCAGGCCATGCAAGACCTGTAGAGATCATATCACACCATCGGGTGCCCAGGATACTGGACATGGAACTAGAGGATCTAATGTTTGCCCTGCTGGATTTCAGTTTTCTTTTGGTCTAATCCCTTCATATTATTTTCCTGTTTCTTCCTTTTGGAATAGGAATGTTTACCCTGGCCATAGGAAATAATTAACTTGTATAATTTTAATGAGTCTCATAGCTGAGTTTGCCTTCCTCTTGGAGGAAACTTTGAACTTGAACATTTTAGCAATGTTGGAAGTTAATACTTAGGTAATTCTTAGAGAAGGACTAAATGCATTTTGCATTATGAAATGGACATGAGTCTTTGGGGGTTGGGAGTAGAATGCTACGGTTTGGAAGTGTTCCACAAAGGCCTATGCGCTAAAGGTTTGGTCACCAGTCAGTGGTACTGTTGGGAGATAGTAGAGGCTTTAAGGGGTGTGGCCAAGTGGGAGGAAGTTAGGTCATTGTGAGTGAGCCCTTGAAGGGCATATTGGGGCACCACGTGAATACCTGCCCTCTTTGCCACGTGCTCCCTCCATGATGTCCTATGCTGCCACAGGCACAAAGCTCAGGGCCAAGTGACCATAGACTGAAACCTCTGAAACAAGAGATAAAAGAAACATTTTCTTCTTTTAAGTTGACTGTCTCAGTTATTTTAAACACAGTGATGGAAACCTGACTCACACGTTTCCCTTTTGTTGAGAATAGTTTCTTGGCCTACAAAACCTAAAACATTTACCATCTGATCCATCCCTGAGAAGGTGTAGTGACACCTGCTTTGGAGGGTCAGCTTCTGACACCCCCAACACACTTGACCTTGCAGCCTGCTGGGATAACTTGCCAGACTTCAAGTCATAACCTGCTGTCAATGACACACCTCTGTGTCGTTTCCTCTGATAGCATCCTACTCTACCTGCTTTTCAAGTGAACTCATACTTGCCTGATGATGATGATGATGATGGTAGTGGTGGTGGCGGTGGCGGTGGTGATGGCTAATGGATGTTGAATACTTATTATGTGCCAAGCACTCTTCTAAGCACTTTACATGCATCAACTAATTTAATCCATACAACAAGCCTATGAGGGAGGCACAGTCATTCCTCTGAAAAAGAAAAGGAAAATGACATGCCAGAGATCAGTTCCCTTGCCCAAAGATACAGAGCTGTGAAGTGGCTGAGTTGGTTTAAGACCCAGCTCTGCTGCTCTTCAGCAAAGCTTCTCAGAACTTCTGGAGAGAGTTTGCTACTCCTGTAATGTCCACCTGGATTATGACACATTTCCTAGAAGGTTGACATTCCTTTGTGTCTGGGGCATCCTTTCTATCCAGAGGGCACCCTGCAGGAGCCAGTCAGGGGCCATATAGTTTGCATTTCTGACATCCTTCCAGCACATATCCTCAGGATCTGGTGCTTGCTGCTAGTAATAAAAACATTGTTCAAGTGAATTGAATTACAGGGATTCTCATAGGTGCCCAAGTGGCTATTTTAGCAGTGCATCAACAGTTTGTAAGCCTACATAACCTCCTGCCTAAACATAGGGCTTATTTACTCAAGAGGCAAATGATGTGTCAAAGACCTCAGAATTTGAATCTGTTGCCCTAAGGCTTGATTGACTTAGGAGTGGTGGAGATTTAACAGGTTCCAGGTTCTCCATGGCCAGACTCCATGGAGAAGACTGGAGAATTAAATCAAGAAAGATCAGGAGGCTTGTAATCCCAGCATTCAGGAGGCTGAGACCGGAGGATCCGGGTTCGCGGCCAGCCTCAGCTACCTAGTGAGGCCCTCCGTAACTTAATGAGACTCAGTTTCAAAATAAAGAATAGGAAAATAGGGCTAGGGGTGTAGCTCGGAGGTAGAATGCCCCTGAGTTCAATCCCTAGTGACGCACACACACACACACACACACACACACACACACACACACACACACAGAAAGACCAGGAGGCCAATAATTATAATAATGGTAAAAAGAAGCACCTCTGTGTAGGGGTGGTAGGGGTGTTATAAGTTTCTTATATGACAAAGAACACTACAAAGTGTGAAATGTCATTTAATGTAGGAAAATATGTATGATTTATGCTGCTAGTTTTAGGAGTGGGAGATTAAGTCAGAGGGAAGCGAATATGAAAACTCTATTAGAAATTTCCTATCCCTGGGTTATTATCCTGGGGTCCTGGAGGTTTCTCCTGCCTTTAAGTCTGTGCCCTTGACACAAAGGTGAGAATGCAATAGGTATTTTAGTTCACATTTTTTTAAGTATCATAGCTGCTAAAGGTATGAGGAAGACTTAGTCATCATCCAGTTTCACCCAATAGAAAGAAATCCTTGGACAAAAGCTTATCTTAGACAAGAAGAGATTAAGTCACCAGAAGGACACTGAGACATCTTGTAAGCCTTGGGTAAAAGGCGCATCTGGGTTATAGGACACTTGGAGGTAGGGACTCCACTTAACCAGAATGACATCTCTCCTGGGCCTTCCATCTCTGCATGCCGCTTTCATTCTTTTGAGTTTTGAGCTAGCTTCCTCTCTGAGACACAGAATCATCTACCTATGGTTCCTACTAGCCATGTTCTAAGACTAGGCAGAGAGAGAGAGAGAGAGAGAAAGAGAGAGAGAGAGAGAGAGAGAGAGAGAGAGAGAGAGAGAGAGAGAGAGAGAGAGAGCCCACCCGGGTCTCTTTCTTTTTTTCTGATTTGAAATTCCCAGGGAAAAGCTCACGTTGACCTGGCTTATATGCTGGTGTGCATGTGGGTCAGTTAGCGACAGCTTGAGGCCAGGGACACACGTGGCCACCCGGTTCTCACTTCTATTTATTGAGGACATTCCCAACGTGAAGGAGGTGTCCTAAGCTGGGTGTCGCTTTCAGGTGTTATCCATGGCAAAAGATGAGAAATGGGGGCCTGGGAAGGCCATTACATACTCCTCACCAGGAATTTCAAGTTTTTCATAGAGTCTAGAACTAATATGGTCTGTTTTAGTCTCGGGTGCTCCATTTTGAAAAAAAATATGAGAGGTCTCCTACCTGTTGTTTTTAATTTAATTTTCAAAACAACTATACAAAAACATTATTTTTATTCTAAGTTTATACACACAAAAAGTAGAGGATTGTATAGGTTAAATAACCTACCCACGATAATTGGCTGTTGGAAGTCTAGTCTTGAATGAGAAATGAGAATCTGGTCTTTCAGGATCCTGAGCTCTGCTCCTTTCTTTACACAACTTAACCTTCCATAAGCCTGAAAGTTACTTGACCCTTTAAGGCATTGGACATTGGACATTTGATTATTCTATGAAACTAAATTTTTTTCCAATTAAAAAATCCATCTTTTCTAATCTACTTTTCACACTTTTAAAATTTTTCTTGTTCTCAGAAGATATGCAGGGCTCTAACTTCTGACAATTGACATGTTACATAGTGTCACAGAGGAAGGATACTCCTCTGGAAGGTGAAATGCTGGGATAATCTCTTCCTATGGCATTATGGGACTGAAGAAGACAAAACCCAGCATCTAAAGACAAGGCTCTGAGCTTTGCTTTCAAATTTACTTCTTGTAAACTTCAACAAGATGCTGCTATGAGCCTCAATTTCCTATCTATAAAAAGGGGGCATGTGGGGCTGCTAGCACATGCCTGCAGTCCCAGTACTTAGGAAGCTGAGAGAAGAGGATCAGAGGTTTGAGACCAGCCTGAACAATTTAGTAAGATCCTCAGCAACTTAGCAAGACCCTGTTTCAAAATAAAAGAATAAAAAGGAATTGGGGGTGTAAGATACACACACACACAGAGAAAGAGAAAGAGAAAGGGGGGGGGGGTACTGGAGCACCTATAGCCCCAGAGAACTGCTTAAGCAATTCATGAAGGTGGTTTTTCACTTCTTTACTTTTGAGAGCTTCCCCTTCCTTGTTCTTCCAAGTCCTCCCACTTTCTCATGTATGAAATGATAAGAGATGGATGAAGCACTTTACCCCCTCCTGCTTCTCAGGACTTCCTAGTTTCTGTGTGCATAAGAATTCATGCCCAGCCCTTGCTTTTCCTCCTCCTCCTCGCCCCTCATTCTACCCCGCAGGGATTCCTGTCCATGTACAACCACCCAAGCTGGTTCCCTGCCCCTCCTGTGCCTCTCTCCCCAGCATCCCAGTGACTCACTGAACTCCCAGCGCCACCAGAGATAATTCCCAGCAGCAGGCTCTTTCCTCTAGGCCCTTAAGGTGGCCACACACTGGGCTAAATAAGCTGCTTACCAGCATGGGAAGGGACGGCATTTAGAGTGCCATGTCTTTTTTTAGCGTTGCTTTAAAAGGAAGCTGATTTGGGAATGTGTTTGGAACATGTCCCTAATTTAGGGCTTGGAGCTCCGTGAATGTGGGGACAAAGGGAGAGAAGTCACACTATTGCTTCTGTGTCTCTGTTGGTATTTCCTAATGTCAAACACTTTGGAGGTGTGTAATGTCACCTCTCAAGCCCTCAAAAATTATTTATCTTTACCAGGAGCTGGCCATGTCCACGAGACTTACCTCTCAATGGATGGAGTTTTAAAGATCTTTGCAGGCATGTTATAAATCCATTATCAGTCAGATCAGCTGTCAACTATGCTGGGACATCAGAGCAGGATGAAAAGGGGTGGGGTACTGAAGAGAATGATGTGGCCAAGTCAGCAGAGACATAATTAGCTATGGGGGTTGCCCTGAAAATGAGCCTTGCAAGCAGAGTCCAAAGTAGCCGCCCAACGGGATGGAGAAAGTCTTGATCTGAGCCTGTGCCGTTATTCAAGACGACCTAATTCGGTGTATCTTGTAATGCTGCAGAGATTTCCAGGCAGCAATAACAGGCACAGCTAATCAGAAAGCAGATTATGATGATAAAATCTTGTTTCCCGATGACAGATCATGTTTGAGAGCAGCAGCTTTGGAATTGGACAGACACAGGTTCAAATAAAGCTTGACCGTTTCCTAGCTTGGTGAACCTGAGCAAATAACTTGAACCTTTCCAAGTTTCTACCCCCTCTTATGTGAAACAGAGTCATGGAAATAGTACCTATCTCATAGAGCTCTTATAAGAATGAAGCACAAAAGTGCTTAACATAGCACCTGGAACATGGCAGGCAGTTACAAATGTGAGCTATAATTATTCATGCATTCAACCCTTCATTAAACAAACATTTATTAAGGGTTTACTGTTTACCAACCACTCTTCTAAGTGCTTATTATTGTTGTTATTACTATTGTGGCTGTTGTTATCATCATCAGACATTGTTGTACCTGCTTGGAGCAGCTCTTTAGATAGAAGCTGAGAGTTCAGGGAAAATGTTGAGCCAAGGGGGAAGCGAAAGAAGGAGGCTAGGACTCAAAGTAACAAATCTGACAATCAGTTGCACAGATTAGGTTGCCTGGAGTGGGCAGGGGAGCCTAAAGCTCAGTTTCGGCACATAAGCACCCAGGGATCTCCCTAAGCATGTTGGTAAGACTGTTTCACATTTCTGGGGTGATTGCACCTAATCTGGAAATACTTGGGTTCAGGTTCATAGGTATTTGCAAGGACAGTTGATACCACCATTTCATGGCTAGTGATGGGAAAAACAGAGACAACTCTCTCTCTCTCAGACTATTGAGCCTCAAATGAGACAAAGGTTGAACATGTGCTTTGCAAATAGGAAAGGGTTGGGCCACTTTGGGGCTATGGGAAGATTGCAGGTGATTCTCGCTATTCTTTAATGTAAGAGCAGGTTCTAAAGTCAGACTCTGCTCTTTATTTGCTGTGATAACTTTGGAAAAGTTTTTTCCCTCTGCATCTCAGTTTTCCCATCTGTTAAATGTGAGTAATGATAATAATGGCTACCATAACTGGCATAAATATTAGATGAAATATTCACATAAAGCTTTTGACATAGAATGAGTTACTGTTTTTCAGAATATCTAGGGACTTTAGAATGCAACAGAATCTCCTGCTGTACCTATTTAAAATACAGAGGCTAGATTTACTCCTGGAAAAGCCTCTCTATCCAATTCCTTTGATCTATGTTCCCCACTACCCAGTATTTTCTTTTTTTCTGCTATTGTCTTTTTATTTTCTCCTTCTTTACTGTAAACTCCATGAGGGTAGAAACTTTTCCTGCTTTGCCTTCAACCCCTACAACATTGCTTGATGAACAGGAATAAAAGCTCAAAAGAATAAACTGAAATCTCTAGAAAGGGGTCCTCAAATTAATGTTTTCTATAGTCTCCAAAAGGGATTCTTACACGCAGTCCAGTTTGAGGACCACCATAAAATGTATCTAATCAACATTGCTCTTTCAGTATCTTTCTTTCTTAAGATTTCTTTAAAAAATTCTTCATTATATATCTGTAAGTTGTACTATGTGAGGTTTTGATATACATAGTTAAGTCACTATAGTAACTAGAGTTAAAAAAATTAATATATCCATTACCTTCCATCCTTATCTTTGCTTTTTTCTTTTTCTGGTAAGAGAACCTAAAATCTGTCTTTGCAAATTTTCAGTACATAATACCATATTACTAACAATAGTAATAATGGCTATACTAATCATGCTGTACATAAGCTCTCTAGACTTTGGCTTTCTACTAACTGGCAAATTGGGACCCTTTGACCTACTTCTCCCCATTTCCTTCTCCTCTCCCGCCAATTCCTAGTAATCATCATTCCGCTCTCAGTTTGGATTTGTTGGACCTTTTGTTTATTTGTTTAACTTGCTCAAAGAACCACATTATGAAGGTGAAATAGGAAAGAGTAGGTCTAGGTTCTGTAGATGTATCAGATTAAACCATTAGCGCTGTCCTTTGTTACAGATGAAATGGCCCTGGCTGGTAGTGGGGAGGGGAGTAAGGTTTCCCTTGGTGTATTCTGAAGAGAGAATGCCAGGGGTTTCTTAGGCACTGACCTCAAAGCTGGGTGTCTAGGGGTATAAGGGTCCTGAAAGAAGCCTTGGTTAGACTCAATTAGGCACAGGCCTTTTCTGCTTGGTGCTTGCATCACTAGAAGGTGGCCTAATTCTTTACCAAATAGGTATGTCCTTAACCCCAGCAGGATGGACAAGGGTTCAGAACTGGAGCCTGCTTCCTGGGCTGAGCTGCTTTTTGGGTGAGCTGAGAGACCCAGATGCTCAATAGGAGAGGGAACCCAGGATATTCTGCTGACCAGGTCATGCATGATGGGTTGGGAGCGGGGGTCTCACGGTGCACATCAGAGCTTGAGGATATAGGGAAGGAGTGGCATGCATGGCACACCTATCACCCTATGGTTTGTATATTATCTCTTGTGGCTTTGGAGATTTTTCCAGGTACTAGCTGTGTAACTCCAGGTCATTGACTTTCCTCTCTGAGCCATTTGTAAACTGGGGTGGTCATAGCATCATCTCACGGGGATGGTCCTGAGGATGTTAAGATCAGAGCACTCTCTCTGGCATGCATTTGATATTTTTCTTCTTTCTATGTTAACTCCTTACATCCTAAGCAGTTAGAGGGAAAACAAAGGGGGAGAATGAGATGGAGAAGAGTGGCTGCTGAGGGAAGCAGAGCCTGCAGCTCTGGGGACAGAGCCAGGGAGGGAAGTGCTCACTGGGGGAATTGGGGAGCCACTTGACTTAAGAGGCTCAAACTAATCAATCCTTCTCTGCTCATCACAGGACTTGCAATCAGGGCTCCACCTGCTCACCTGCTGCTCTGCCCTTGGGGAAGCTGTCGGAGCCAATCACAGGGCATTGTTCTCCAGGCTCTTCTCCCTGGAGAAGCTCTCTTGGATGGGGAGAGCCTGACAGGGAGAGAGCCAGAGGGAAGGATTCCAGAGCCCAGGCCTGGGGCTGAGACCTGGCTTGCCTAGTGCAGCATCTCTAGTTCTCTCTCAGGAGAGTGAGGACCTGTGGTCACCTGCAGGAATCACCCCACTTACGTCCATTCATTGACTCAACAAAGTTTTTAATTAATTCAGCAAGCATTTAAATTCATGCATTTATTCATCCTCTCAGTATTTATTCATTGCCTATTATGGGTCTGGATCCCCTGAGGCCATATGGGGACATATTTTATTTCCAATCTCATACTCTTTCATCTCTGAAGACCCAGGCATTCCAGTGGTAACTGTACTCAGAAGCAAAGAGGGGACATAGAGGAGTTCCAATCTGCTCTTTTCCTCCCCCACTTCAATTCTAGATTCTGGAGCCCTAGATATTGCTTAGGACACCAGGAAAGCGTGGATCTGACCGGAGTCACTGGAATATAGTTTATCTGAATTGACTTGAACGGAATGAAATGGAATTACTAAACTAAATGGAAATAATTGAATTGAAATATAGCAAATTGGATTGAATCGAGATTAATTGAAATGAAATCAATTGAGAATGTATTGAATCATGGTGCTGGGAGAGGTTTGGACATTGCCTCCTTGACCCGACTCATTCTATAGTGGAAGAACTGAAGCTAAGAAAAGGGGGCAGGGTGAGCTGGAAGGTCAATAACTTGGACAAGGTCAACAGAGTGGCAGAGGCAGGCTTCAAAGGCAGGTAGTTAAATTCCTAGGCCAGCACCTTTTCCATTGGGTTATATTTCCAGAATCAGTAGGGTCTGAGGCTAGATTTCTGGAAAAGAGCCAATAGAGTCAATAGAAATCAGCAGGCAAAAAAAGGAGTTTGGAAAATAATTGGGCATCTGACTTTTAAAAACCTAAGAAACACCCAAGCTTGTCCTCCCTCCTCTGTTTGGCTTCCAGGGTACTTCTTGTGTAGGTTTTGGTAAGTACACAAAGAAAGAGAAACCTAGACTGAGTTTTGTGACAAAAAGAAGAAAGGAGACTTCTTTGGGGTGATCCTGTGTGAAAGTGCATTTACTTGGAGGAATAAGGATGCCATATTTGCAGCTGACTACCTCCTCAAATTCCCAATGACAAGATCATTGCACCTCGGCATCCACGGTCATTGTCGTTCTTTGAGAAATGTTTTGTTATCTTTTAATCTTTGACTAAAATACTCTTGTGCTAACTGGGAGAGCTAGCATATCTAACATGCATATATTAGTGTGACAATCTTGTCAACAATCTAGCACTGGAATGAAGGCTTAAGAAGGTCTAGAAAAAAATATTATTTGAAGGAGAAAAGATGGATCTGTGGTCAATATTATTTTTAAAAATTAGTACAAATTGCCTCACCCTGAAACTTAAATCTGCAAGTTTCTATAATGAATAGGTATTATTGTTATGGTGAAAGTGTTATATTAGTCTGGATTGAATGAAAAGGCAAATGGTAACTGATTGACCTCTCATGTCCTTCCTTCTCCTCAGTGGTCACAAATGATAGTCAATCGCCAACAAAAATATACAGGCTGGATATCCCTAAATGCTTGAGATCAGAAGTATTTTTGGACTTTTGATATTTTTTTCAGGTTTTTTATTTTGGAATATTTTTAGACACATAATGGCCTATCTTGGGGATAGGACCTAAGTCTATATATAAAATCAATTCATGTTTCATATACATCTTATACACATAGGATAAAGGTAACTTTATTTTTAGTAAGTGGCACTATTCTTAGTGAAGGTAGCAATATTTTTAGTGTACCTATGTTTTGACTGTGACCTGTCATAGGAGGTCAGATGTGGAATTTTCCACTTGTGACATTATGTCAGCACTCAAGATTTTCAGGTTTTGGAGCATTTCACATTTCAGAATTTCAAATTAGGGAAGCTCAACCCATACAAGTTTCATAGATCAGCTCAATAACTCTGGATAAGGCAGGCACATTTGATCTCACTTTACAGAGCAAGAATTGAGCCAGAGATGGTCAACAATTCACCTTCAGTTAGGCAGCAAAAGTAAAGGAAGAGCTAGGCACCATGGCCCAAGCCTGTAAAATTAGCACTTGGGAGGCTAAAATAGGAGGATTGCAGACTTGCAGCCAGCCTCACCAATTGAGCAAAGCCCTTCACAATTTAGTGAGACCCTGTTTCAAAAAATAAAGTAAAATAGGGCTAAGGATGTAGCTCAGAGGCAGAATGCCCCTGGGTTCTATCTTCAGTAAAACACACACACACACACACACACACACACACACACACACACACACACGCATACACACACACAAATAAAAAGCAAAAGAAGGACCAAATCCTTATTCTGAGCTCACCAAACCCAGAGAACTCTTTCGGACATCTTATATACCGGAGATTTTACAACTGAAATGTTTTTTTCAGAGGGCTGTTGCTGGGCTCTGTGGGGTGGAAGTGGCAGAAGTCACAGGGTAGAGGTTTCTCAAAACTGAGAGCCGCTCCAGTACTGTCACAGATGTGACCTCGGTGGGGGAAGTCTCTGGAGTGTGTAATCATCCTAATGAGCCATGGCGCTTGTCAAGGTCTGTGGTCTAGACGCTTGTTGCTATGATGTGGAGATAATTGGTCCTGCCATAGGATCGGCAAACTGGCCCCCAGGCTCTTAGCAAATGCAGGCTGGCGAAATGACACGTGGAGAGAGGCTGCCAGCTACGTTGGCTCCCCAGTGCTTATCACACACACAGCCATCTCTTAGCACCAGGCCCTGAAGTCAGAAGTAAGGGCCATTGAGAGTAGGTGGGTGGTGTTGGAGGTAGATTCTGGCACCCATGAGTTCCCACCTTAATCCAGCTTCAAATGGAAGTGAACTGGATTCAGGAAGACCATCAAAGGAGACTTAGACCTGCACGCCACCAATCCTGGGAATAATACATCCCAGCTCAGGGCTGGACCCTACTCTGAGCTCATTGTGGAAATCAAGGCAGGAGCCTCAGGCCAACCACTGAGTGACTTTCCATTACTTTGGCTTAATTCCAGTTTCCATTTTTACCCCAGTTCCAGTAACTAGCTTGATTTCTTATATCCCTTGTGCTCAAGCCCTGTTTTGTACACCAGTTTCTGTCACCGGACTCTAATCATCCACTTATTTCACGAATATCGAATGAGCACCATTTGTGTGCCAGCTCTTGTTCTAAATCCTAGGGACAGAGTGGAGCACAGGGGAGAGGGTGCCTTCTGGGAGCCTGTATCCCAAGGGCAGACACGTCGATAGATAAGGGAACGCCCAGCATGCTATGCTGTGGTGTTGTGAAGACAAATGGAGGAAAAGCATAAGAGGTACTAATTGAGAGGGAGAGTGTCAGAGACTTGGCATTTGAACAGGGACCTGTACAACTGGAGTAAGTCCTGTGGCTGATTGGGTATGGGCATTGGGAGGGCCAGAGAAATGTTGCACGTAAAGGCAGCTTTGGGCTTGGGGACACTGGGATGGAGAAATGTGGGAGATGTTAACATGTGGCAAGGTGGCAGTACAATAAAGAAGGAGTAGAGAGAGACGGGCTTGGGAGGCTGAGACTGGAGGATCCGGGTTCGCAGCCAGCCTCAGCTCCTTAGTGAGGCCCTCTGCAACTTAGTGAGACTCTGTTTCAAAATAAAGAATAAAAAATAGGACTGGGGGTGGAGCTCGGAGGTAGAATGCCCCTGAGTTCAATCCCCAGTACAATAATAATAATAATAATAATAATAATAATAATAATAATAATAATAATAGTAGTAGTAGTAGTAGTAGTAGTAGTAGTAGAGAGAAAAGGATAAGTAATGAAACTGGAGAGAGCTTGGTAGGATCTATGGCACAGCCTTAGAGGAGATCTCAATTTGGTCTGTGTTCTGCCAGATCACTCACTTTATTTTATTTTATTATTTAACTTTATTTTATTTTATTTTATTTTTTGTAGTACTAGGAATTGAGCCCAAAGGCATTCTACCTCTGAGCTATACCCTCATCCCTATTTCATATTGTATTTTGAGCAGGGTCTCACTCAGTTGCAGAGAGCCTCACTAAGTCACTGAGGCTTGTCTGGAACCTGCAATCCTCCTGTCTCAGCCTCCTAAGTACTGGGATTCCAAGCATGTGCTCGGTTTGTCAGATCCCTCTTGATGTTGGTGGCCTCCTGGTATGGCATACTCCTGGATTTTTTTTCTGCTAGAATGAACTAAATTCCATGTCAGCTCCAGCTGGTCCCTGATGATGACTTCTTTTTGCCCCATTGGGTCTGTGTTACTGCTATTTGCCCTGATGACCCCCAGAAGTGTCCAGGGAGCCTGCTTTGCTAGAGTGAAACAAGAGCACTTTGTAATAGAGATTGTAATTGGGAAAAAGCTTGAATAATTGATAAGATTAATGTGGGTGGGCAAAACTGGCTCTGACCAACCTTTCAGGCTCATCTCTTGCCTCTCTCTTTCTGTGTAGCTCTTTCTCTCTAGCCAAAGTTGAAGCCAGGGAGCATTTTTATACACTCTTCCCTCTTCCCAGGATGTGTGCTCCCTACTTCATGGACAAGCATCTCATAAAAGAGCCTTTTTTAGAGAAGCCTCATGATAACCCCAGGGAGTTAGTGGTCCTCTGGTGAGTTCAGAAGCACCTAGTGCCCCGCATTTATGTATTATTCTAATTAACTAACCCTAAACCTGTTGTCTGCCTCCAGGGCTGGGATGGGCAACTTCACTCAATGATTAAAAGCTTGCAAGCCTCAGTGTGGTGGTGCACACTTGTAATCCTGGTACTTGGGAGGCTGAGACGAGAAGAACATATGTTTGAGGCCAGCCTTAGCAATTTAGCAAGGCCCTCCGCAACTTAGTGAGGCCTTGTTTCAAAATTTTAAAAAGGAATAAAATAGGGTTGGAAATGTAATTCAGGTAGAATGCCTCTGGGTTCAATCCTCAGTATATCTCACTCTCTCTTTCTCCCTCTCTCTCCCTCTCTCTCTGTCTCTCTCTGTCTCTCTGTCTCCCTGTCTCTCTCTCTCTCTCTCTCACACACACACACACATGCACACACACACACACACATGCACACATGCACACACACACACACACACACACATTTAAAAAAACCTGAACTGCAAAATTATGCTGCCTGCGTTCAAATTCTGGTGCTATTTTCTTTTCTTTTCTTTTTTTTATTAATTGGTGCATTGTAATCACACATCTTTGTTAGGTACAAACTGATAAAGGCATACATGCACACATTTTTCATTTAATCCCTTCCCCAATTCCCACCCCACTCCCTCGTCCTCCCTCCTTCTCAAGTTCAGTTTAGTGATTGACTTTGATACATTTTTGAAAGTACATCATGTGCATTAGGGTGCCCCCCACCCTGTCCATCACCTTCAATTAAGTCAACTTCTTTGCTTATCTAGGATTTCTCCTTTTTCATCTGGTGCTTGAGGAAAATTACAGAACCCCTCTGTGCCTATATTTGCTCATCTCAAAGCTGGGGTAGTGATGATGTTCACTGATTAACATTGTTATAAGGTGATAATAACTGCCAGCTATCCTCTTCTTAATCTTTTACCCCTATGCAGCAACCACAACCAAGGTGAGTTGATATTTCCTTAGTTCTTTCCCATACTTACCACCTATTTCTCATCTTTCAAGTTGTGTGTCTAATATCTGCTCAGAAAAGTGAATGCTGTGCTACTTAAAGTACATCCTTTCTCTACTCAAGCCGCTGGCTGTCCCATTACACTTTAGAGTAGTGAAAAGTACTATTTACCATACGTTTTCAGTTATACTCCCTTCTGGACAGACTTACATTCTTGGTTCTTGCTGTTAGGTGAAATTCTGTGCCTAATTCTGGCCCAAGAATTGTGAGAAAAAAAAAAAAAAACTTTAATTATACTGAGTATTTAATTGTCAGTGCAAGACTTTCCAGAGATCTCTGGCCCTCTGGCATGGTAACTGGCAGTACTCATGATGGATTCCTAAGTATGATGTAAAGAGAGTCCCTTGTTTCTCAGACCCATTATATAACATGGGAAACACTAAATCTTAAGTTACTAAGATTCTGGAATCACTTGTTACTAGAACATGACTTAGATTACTTTGACTACTTTTATTGATATACCTTTGTACTACTTATTATCTATTAAAATTATTGTTATTGTTAGTTATTTCTCAATATCTCTTCTTCCTTTGTTTTTCAGTAACATATTCTTAATTTTTACCTAAGAAGTAGCTGCATAGCATAGAGACTACATTCTTCAGGCCTCTGGCAGGTGATATAACCATGAGCAAGCTCTGGCCAATGAAACATGAGCAAGTGAAGTTTGCAGCTTCTTAGCCTTACTCTTGTAGGAAAAGGTGTGTGCTTCCTTTCCTACCAGCCAGAGGGTGCAAGGGATGATTACATCTTTAACAAACCCTACAGGGAAAGTAGTGCTCTAGAGATGACAGAACAAGGACAAGAGAGGAGCCATTTTTCCTATATAATGTGGAATTCCTCATGCTTGAGCTGTTTAGTAATTAAAAATAAACTTTTTATATTGTACAAATTAATGTTATTTGGGGCTGATATTATGGTAATCAAATCTTATTTGCTCATCAATATGCTATCTAGAGTTATCTTGCTCATTTATTTGAGTAGTGTCTGTTCCTGCTAACCCAAATGCACGGGTGTATATGCAAGCACATGCACACACACACACACACACACACACACACACACACACACACACACATTTTATGTTCTGTGAGCATAGGAATTGTTTCTCTTATTCACTGTCATGCCCACTGTTCAGTGTAGTGCCCTTCATAGGACAAATTCTTTAAACTATTTGGTGAATAAGTGAGTGTAAATGATATGTAGTAATCACTGAATAAACCATTGTTATTATTATTAGATCTTTCTCTGCCTTATATCCTAGCACAAATTTCTCTACTGTACATTGTGAAGATTTGATAACATGATTTCTGGTGTTTCATCTGCTTGTAAAAGCATTTCACTTTCTTCTTGCTTGCCAGATTCCTTTAAGGATAAATTCTGGATTCATGTCAGAGGCATATAGAATGTTACTGCTACAAGTAAACTAAGAAGTTCCATGGCATAACTCAGAGTTGTTTTTTTTTTTGTATATGTGGTGCTGGGAATGAACCAAGGGGCATTCTACCATCCCAGCCCTTTTTATTTCTTATTTTGAAATGGGGTCTTGCTAAGTTGCTGAGAGCCTCACTAAGTTGCTGAGGCTGGCTTCAAATCTGTGATCTTCCTGTCTCAGGCTCCCAAGTTCTGGAATTATAGGCATGTTCCACCAGGCCCAGCTCATAACTCTCATTTTATAAGTGTGTGAAAAAGCATAGAGAGAGGGATTAATTTACTACAAGTCACAGAATTAATTGATGTGATAAGGACTTAGAATTTAAGATTTTTGACTGTCTAGTGTGTTTATTGTTATGACAAATTCCATCTCTTCTTGGGTGAGACATTGTTTAAGCAGCCTTGATGGATATGAGTGGACCATGTTATGTTATAGATCTTATATTGAGACTTTACAGTTACTGTGCAGCAGTGGCTCCAATTATGATGATGATGAGGAGAAGGAGGAGGAGGTAGGAGAGGAGGAGGAGGAAGAGGAGGAGGAGGAGAGGAGGAGGAGGAGGAGGAGGAGGAGCAGTGGCAGCGAATGAAGCCAGAGGTATTCTACTTCTGAGTTACACTCCCATCTGTTTTTACTTTTTTATTTTGAATATGATCTTGCTAAGTTGTTGAGGGTCTTCCTAAGATGCTAAGCCTGGCCTCAAACCTACAATCCTCCTGCCTTAGCTTCCCAAGTATTGGGCATACAGGCATGCACCACCACACCTGGCTCAGTGTCTGGATTTTACACCTTGGGACTTGTCCATGTTTAGAACTCAAGAAATTTAAGTGACCAGAAGGTCACTTGGAGGCAAGTCAGGTAGCTTCTCAGTTTTGCACATGAGGACATCGAAGACCAGAAGGATAAATTAGTGCACCTGGTTGCACTTAGTCCATTTAAACAAGTTAAAAAAAATGCCTGGCATTCTCTAAGGAAATGATACCTAAGGAGCAATTCCCCTCCTCTTAAACTATCCAGTAGGGACTGGACCCCAGGTAACAGGGATGTAGGCGAGGGGGCTCAGGGATTGTGTGGGCTTCACCAAGATCTGTTGCCAAGGCTAAGAGCAAACACAATATAATCCAACAAATACAATATACCATAAGGAAAGAAACAATAAAATCAGGTAAGTGGTCAGAATCTCCTTTATTATCTAATTTTACTTACCTTGAGTCCAGGAAAACTGAAAGAGAAACAAGAAAAATAATGCCTGACATGGAGCAGAGCCAAGGCCCAATAAATGTCCTGGAAATCAGGCAGTCTGATCCCATTTGGCTTTGTGCAGTTTTTTTTTGTTGTTGTTGTTGTTCCCATTGATCCCTCTCAGTTACAGGCAGTTCATGGTTTGGAGGTTTCTCTGGCATGATCTGATCCAGAAGTTCCAAGGAGATTAGTTCAACAAGATCTAAGTTAACATGGGCATGTTTGATCAAATGCTTACAATACATGTTAACATATCAACAGTTCTGAGATACCCCCATGGTCAAAAACAAAATAAACCCCAACTTCTCAATCTCTGGAAATTTCCCAACTATATTTCATCAAGGAACTTCTGAAAAATGTGTATTGCAAACCACAGATATGTTGGTGAACATTTTATAAACACCAATCTAACCCAAACCTTTTATTTTGTGCATGACAAAAAAGTAGAAGCTAGGAGGAACGATTAATCATCTAGCAAGACTTAAATCCACATCTTCTAATCCTGATTCCCTGTGCTACCTACAGGCCCCATTCCATGAGTGACACAGGAGGTCCCTAAAATAGTTCTGCATGGCCAGCATTTCCTTTAACAGCGCCTCCACCAATGGGTCCTGTTGCAGAAATATGTGACCAAGACAATGCCTTGTGAAATGAATGGATTAACCAACCAGGGGACGAGCCCTGTGCCCTTGCTCATTAGGAACAATTTGCATGCGGAACATCGGTGTGACAGGCCCAGCAAGGGATTTGTTTAGCTCATTTATAGTAATGGAGACAAGAGATTAATCACTTGAACACTGATGAGCCTTGCTTCTGGGGCCCCATCGTGCATGCTCACCCAGCCGCAGCTGATCTGAGGCCATCCCTTCCTCCCTGCCCTCCATGCCCTGACAGTGTTCTCAATTGCATCCCAAACCTTTGGGATCTGGCCTGGACTTCTGTCCATAGAGAGCATAGACCAACCAAATGCAGGGACCAGAGGAGCAAGTCAGAGGTCAGTCACATTTTTCTCCCATTGTCCCATGGATTTCTTAATTTCTCATACACACTGGATTTTGAATCCCAAGTCACCTTGAGGCCAGAGTTTCTCCAATTTATATGGGTGACCCACCTGTATCTGCTCTAATTCCTGGCTTCTTTTCTCCAGTGCTGTAGGAATGGCCCCTCCTCATGCTGATGATCATTCTCCTGCCCTTGCTCTGCATTCCCTTCCTTATCCTCCATCTCCATTTGCCATCCCACCTCTATTCTTCATGATCAAAATTTCCCTCTCCTGTTGGTTCTTCTCAGCAACTGGCAAATGTGCTCTATTATTTTCCTTCTGCAGGTATGCATAAATGGAGAGGTTAATTCACTTACCAAAGACCACAGAGCAGATATAACAGTCATTAATTAATATCTTATTTTCCTTCAGCTATTGGAGTGAATTTCTCTCTCCTTTACATTCAAACTTAAAGTAAAGAGCATGCAGTTTCTATTCCTCACCATATATTTCCATTTTCAACTCACTCCAAACACATCTTGAGCCCATTGCTCTACCAGCCACCAAATGTAAGGTATGTTCATGTTACCAAATGTAAGGTCTGTTCTGAAGTCCTCAATGTACTTGACCTCTGTGCCACTTGGAAAACACTGAACATTCTTCTTGGAATCCTCTTCCCAGGTGGCTCTTCACTCATTAGTTTCTACTGCCAGCGCCTCTTTTCTTATCTGACATGATGGGGTCCCCACTGCTAGATCTCGTGTTTCCTCTTCTAAATTCTCTGGTCTTCTATTTTGCTCTGTTCTTCCCTCTATACACTTCTTCTTTGAACAACCCAACCATTTTTCCATGATGTTAAGTATCTACATTTCGTGGCTCCCAAATCACTCTCCCCAGCCCCTACAATCTTCTGAAATCCAATACAAAGACAAGTCACTGATGTGACAACATTGCCCTACTTCTCCACCTGGAATCTACCTCTCTCCAACCTCTGACACATCCCTTCTGCTTCCTGTCCTGTAATGCTCCCCATCTCTGTTGATCACCTGGTGTCTTATGCCAGAAACTTGGGGGTCATTTTCGATACCTTCCTTCTTGCTCTCTCTGCTGCCACAAATCCACAATCACCAAGTCTTACTGCATCTCTATACAGAATGTGGGGCAAATCTACTCATTGTTCACGGCTCTCACTCTCCCTAGTCGAAGACAGTCACTCATTAATTGGTCCCTGCTCATTTGTTCCCAAGACTATATGGATGTTTTCTTAAATTGCAAATCACATATCTGATCATTTTTTCTCAATTGCTTTCTTATACGTCTAGACATGATCACAGTCTTTCAGTGAGGTCCCAAATCCTGTGGGATCTGACCTCCCCGACCCGGTCTCACCTTGCCCTGCTGTCCTTATCCTGAGAGCTCCACTCACTCTACCATTTGACAGGGTCTCTGCAGCTTCTGGTCTCTCTCTTTTGGGAATGCTCACCTTTTATTGCTAAGAAAACTGTTTCCTACTCCATCAGATCTAGTCAGCTCCCGCTCCACAATCAATAATATTAAAAGTTCTTCTGGTCTCCTGTATTATTCTTTCTTCCATTTGTCAATATTTTAGTTGTATTAATTACTTGTATAATCAAAGAATTCCTGTCTGCTTCTTCAATTAGAATGTATTGTATAGCTAGCCACAGTGGCACACACCTCTAATCCCAGTACTTGGGAGGCTGAGATAGGAGGATCACAGGTTTGAGGCCAGTGCATGGTAACTTAGGTAGACCTTGTCTCAAAACAATAAATAAATAAATAAATAAAGGGCTGGAGTTCAGCTCAGTGTTAGAGTGCCCCTCGCTTCAATCTTCATTTCCAAAAAAAAAAAAAAAAAACCAACAACAAAAAAACAAGGTCATAACATAGGGATAAGCACTGAGTCTATGTGCCTCACCATCTCACCATGACAGCATACCACTGTAGTGAGCATATAATCTCCAGGCAATAAATGGGCATAGATTCATAGATTAAACATATGTGAGTCTCACTCAGGTGCCTTTGAAAATGAAGAGGTTGGTTTCTCCATGATCTACAGCAACCCACCCAGCTCTAGGGTATTCAGCCCAGGGTACTTTACCTCTGGACACCTTTCACCTTGTGGAGAAATGAGGAACAAAAACCCACCTTCCCTTTTCCATAAGAGCAAGAGGGTGGCCAAATGGGGCTTGGCAAAGCTCTGTAAACACACAACAAACTCTCTTTAATGTTTTTCTTCTCTCTCTCTCTCTCTCTCTTCAGACTTACTCTGTTTTTGCGATGTGGAAATACATGTTTGGTTTTTGCACTGACTCACCCACATGGCTTTGGAAAGGATTTCTCTCTTTTTGGATCTCACTTTCTCCAGATGCAAGATGAAGCGACCAGATCATATACGCAGCTCAGGAGGCCCATTCTTTCCATGTCTCTCCATGATGAATGCATCTCTACCCAGCTGCGCATGGCTTAATCAAATGGTTTGGCAGGTCATTTTTATTTTCATGGAGGATCATTAGGAGTTGGCAAAGCTTGTCCCCAAAGGAGGGCACAGCATGATGGGCATTCTTGAGGCAAGCCCAAGGATTCTCTGGAGAGATCAGAATTTCAAACCAATGCTGCTCATAGACAGATATAGACCCAGAGCCTCTCCTTACACTCTCAGGGCCTCAGTTTTTCCACCCAAAACTCAAGGGCAATAAAACTAGCTTCGCTGAACATTAGGAAAGGGCAAGTAAGACTGACATAGGAAGCATCAGTCCGGATTCCAGAATGCTTCAGGGAGGCAGTGCTTCATCTTACCCATCATAAGCAGCCAGCATATGAACCTCTTCTGCAATCTTTTGAAACAGGGAGTGCGCCCTATTATCCTTCCTGGCAGAAGACTGCTCCAGAGCTCCGGAAACAAAGGGTGACACAAGAAGCCTTGGCATTTTAAAGCAGCAAATTGTTCCCAGCTCACAGCCTGCAGCACAGAGCACAATTTTTTATCCAGAGATGGCAAAGTCGGGCCTGGAGTAACTTGCTACCACGGGCTATTGTCTCCCACATGATTTATTAGCCCAGGGTGTGCTCTGAGCTCGGAAGTTTGCACACTGCCTGGGGTCCCTCTCTCCAGAAGGGAATCTCACCTCCTCCTCTGAGAATGACTCTCTGGAGATAAATATGAAAACTCTGTTTGTCCCCTGACACTCCCTTGGCAATTCCATTTTGGGCTAGGTCCTAGGGTCATCCTAGCATCCACTCTGTGTACTGGTTGGAGGGAAAAGAAATTGCAGTAAGAGCTTCTGTCTTAGATTGTGTCTGCTGGAGAATAGCATTTACATATGTGGGGGAGAAAGCTATCAAACTTAAATAGTTTAAAATCCAAATTCTATCATTTGCCATCCTTCTGACCTTGGGAAGATTACTTATTTGAGCCTTTGTTTCCTTTCTGATGAAAGGAATATATTAATGCTCTGTCCTAAGATTGTATGGGAATCCAACGATGATGCATGGGAAAAGCCTTCGGCTCTGTGGGTGCACAGGTTTAGGCCATGCAATTTGGAAAGTAGTGCCTGTCACCAGATTTGTCTCAATTTTTATTGATGTACTAGTCACCTATTGCTGCATAACAAGCAGCCACACATTTCAGAGATCCTGAAATCAGGAAATTACCACAAAGCTGTGCTAGTCTCTCAGTTGGCTTCAGCTAGGCAGCTATAAACTGTGAACAGGGTAAGGCCCACTGCATGTGTGTCTTGTTCTCCAGCAGGTAAGCCAGGGTGTTCTTCTCATAAAGCTGGCAGAGGTACACAGATGCAAATAGGAGCATGAGATGTCTCTTAAAGCTGAGGCTCAGAGGTGGCACCCTGACATTTCTACCTGTAGTCTGTTGTCCAAAGCAAGTCACATGGCTTTGCCTAAATTTAAGGGGTGGTAAAATGTGCTCTATTTTAGTAGAGGGATATAAGAAAAAATCAGTTGGAAAAGGTTATGGATTCAGGAAGGAGTAAATAATTGGAGCCATTAATAAAATCTATCTCCACTGCTATGTATCCAGATACTCTTGCTGTACGTGGAAGGGGAGCCATAATAGGTAAAAGGAACATCTCACTGCCCCTTCCTCAGCAGTAGGAAGAAAAATATTCTCTCCCCTGCTTTCAGTAGCTGGAGTAGGGATAATGAATTAAGCATATCAATAATATATTCCATCCTAGGACTTTGAATCTTCTTTAAAAAATTATTTTTGTTTCTGGAAGTCACTATAAATTCATATTTTTTATTAAGCAATGTATGCACATGGTGCAGAATTTAAAGAATCTAACTAGCCATATATACTAAAAGAAATGTCTTCCTCCCCCACCCTGAGTCTCACAGCTCTCTTGCCTAATGGCACAGACAGGCAGTGATTCACCCCAGAAAACCTGAGGGTTATCTCTCATCATTTTCCCTTCTCCTCCAAACATTTACTATAATATTCTCTCAGCAAAGGTGCTACAGGTCATGATGCTATCTATGCAGGTGAGATAGTTAATTGACAAATGCCATTCATTCACATTGTGTGGTGAGCTCAAAGGAGATGCTTCAGAATGGGTGCGGTTCTGGCTCCCTGTGGAAAACTTCAGTAGCCTACAGAATCTCAGTTCACATTCTTTGGCACTAGGGGTGCTCTGTCAGCAGACTCCAATTTATCTTCTCAGGGATCTTTCTCATTATTCCCTTGGGTGGATTCTCAACCGTAATGGTGATAGATTAGAACGTTTTTCAGCAAATATTCATTCCTTTCTCTTTTCCCTCAGGGTGGAATCTAACTTCCTACTCCACTTTGGAATAGACTTTGTGCTGGGTTGGAGCCAGTGGAAGATGAGGTTTTAAATGTTCATGCACAGTTTGGTTTGTTTCCTTGAGCTTGTTTGGCCTCTCTTCACCAATATTCTCTCAGCAAAGGTGCTACAGGTCATGATGCTATCTATGCAGGTGAGATAGTTAACTGACAAATGCCAAATGGCTGCAAATGCAGGAGCATGTTGATGCATGTGGTGTTGAGATGCACCAGACACGAAATCTGGAATGTGAGTGGAGAATTAAAAAGCTATTGTTGTGAGCCACAGAGCTTTGGCATGGTTTGTTATGCAGCATTATCTAACTGATACAAAAATCAAACTAAATAAGACCTCTATGGATCTTGCAGGTGGAACTTTTACTCGCAGTGCCCCATTCATCCAAGATAACTTCTTTTTCCTTCACCATAGTAGTATAGTATGCTAAAGCATAATTGCTAAGAAGGTATGTACTACAGATAAGAAAGCATGGGCTTTAATTCCTGTTTAGCCACTTACCAGCTTAGGGGAATCATTAACTTTCCTATGCTTCAGTTTTTTAAGTGTAAAATGAGATTAATAGTGTCTATAGAATATTGCAAGGTTTCAAAATCATAAATATAAACCTTGGCAGTTACAGCACACTTAGTTGTCATTTCTAATTTGCATTACATATTTTCTTAGGTAGTTTTACATCAACCCTTTGAGACAGTTTTATTATGATCACCATTTTACGGATATGGAAACTGAGACTCAGAGCAGCAAATTCACTTTTCTTACAGTTAAGTAGTGAGATACAAACCAGGTTACTATTTCCAGAGACTGTGCCTTTACCACTGTATTATGTTGCTTGGATGGTTGCAGAAATTTCTTGCAATTTCCCTGCTGCATGGTTCTTGGTCAAAAATATGTCAGAAGCCTAAGTAACAGAGATGGCTTATTCTAGCCTGGCATTTTCCAAAGCATAAGATGTACACCTGGGATGGTCCAGGAGGTGACTTACATGGAAGAGGACACTGAAGACAGTGAATCATATTTTAAGAAAGTCATTTCCTTTTCAATTATCTTTAAATGTCAAGGGAAAAATATCTTAGTTGGGTGCTAACATCTTTAACACTTCTAACACTTGCTAATCTCCCCACTTCTCCACCCTTTTTTTTTTATATATAACAAAGACAGAGCAGGTGCCAGGCACAGAGCTTCTGATAAGTAACAGCATCTTGTTAGAATTTCATTAACGGCAGTGTGTTTTCATATTTTTTTATTGTCTTTTATTTAAAACATGGATTTCTGGTTTTCTGTTTACTATGTAATTGAAAGTTCCCCTGTAATATGCATTTATTTAAAAAGAGTTGATCTAAGAAAAACAAATAAGTATATACATAGTATTAATTGTCTACAAAGAACAAAATCATGAAGATGGTAGTCGAATGACAGTAATTTATGAAATCCTGTTTTATGAAAGAGTTTTGCATTTGACTTTTTTTTCTCTCTATGTCTGGCAGCCTTTCTCTTGTCTACCACACCTCAACCTGAAACTCAGTCCCCAAGTAACTCATAAGGAGTTAACTGGTAACAACGCTAGACATATTTCCACTAATTTAAAATTAAGCCTGTGATAATGTGGTTCAATAAAAATACATAAACTGAAAAGCAGGAATCCTGGGTTCTCTGCTGACCTTTCCTGCTGGTTAGCTGTGTACCCTGAGAAAATTGCTCCCACTCTCTGAGCCCCAGTAGCCCCATTTATTAAATAAGGAGTTTTAACCAGATAATCTCTAATTGAAAAGTATATGAATATTTTCAATATTATTTTTATTAAAAGAATCACTTTACCATTGAGCATTTAAAATGTTTTTATAATAAACCCCAGGAATCGAGGGCAACAATATATTTGCAATAGAAAGTTCATTAGCATATTTTGATAGTTTTTGATCATTTTTGCATGTATTAAAATGAAACATTTGGTAAAAATTAAACATTATATGCAAATGAGTGCAACAAGCCTACTTTTGGAATAATAATTCATTATCTCTCTTATAATATATGTGAGTGTCTTCTTTTTATTTTTTTCCAGTACACCATAGCTATTAAGTCAGCATATTGGAAGTTTACCAAGAAAGTATAACAGAGGATCCTATCTTTCATTTGCATATATCCCAGAATTCCACCTGTCTAAAATTGTAAGCTATTAATAGGTGACAAGACTGTCACTGGCTGTTCATTTATAATGTTGTCATCGGAACCTAATGAACATTTAGGATATGTTTTAGGAATGGTAAAGTTATTTTTATTTTTATTTTTTTTTGTCAGAAAGAAAAAAAGAGAAAAGTGTGCTTTTGCTACAGCAAAAAGGTTTTGCACTGAAATGGAACAGCTAGCAAAAGAGTTGAATTTTTTCTCCTGTGTAATTTCCCTTCCTTGCTTTTCTAATGTAGAATCATATAATTATGATATTAAACTGGATGAAAACTTGGGAATCTTCTACTTCAATGCCTTCATCTTATAGATGTCGAAATATAGGCTCAGAAAGACCTAGCAGCTCACTTGTATCGACACAGTGAATGGCAGTGTTGGGAGTAGATGGTTAGTCTCCTGACATCATGTTCAAGTGTTTATGTGTTTCTACATGTGTTGATGTGTAAGATATAAATAGAGACTAGAGACACGTATGCAAATATAACAACTGTTATGCAAGGAGGTTACTGTTAAGGTCCATTCTGGAGAACCATGGATTTAATCAAGTTTCTCATTGATGCCATGCCCCACTTCTTCCCCGAGCTCTCTCTCACCCACACACTCAGCCGTCCTTCCTCCAAACTGGCATCACTTCCTGCCCAAGCCACTTTTTGGAAAATTCATTTGTGCTGTACTATGACATTGTTTACTTGAAATTTCGATTCAGTTAGCTTTTGTTTATTTCTGAAGACTGTACATTCTTTGAGGAGTGAGACTCTCCCCAGGTTTCCATGCTTCATGACACCTTGTCCACGGCCAGTGTGTAGAATAACTTAAATACAAATCAATGCTTAAATGATTAAAAACCAAATAATCAAATCTATTGATTTTACTAAACTTAATGGTTTGATTAACATCATGCACCTAGTCGCACATGGAGTCCTAATAAAATAAACATAGACTTCAGATTAATAATATAAAGTAATTAGTCAGCATTAGAGATGGTTGTTTTGTGCATTTCTGATTTTGGGGTAATTTTATGGTAAAGTATGCTAACACTATTTCATTAAACTAAACCTTAATATCAAGGTAATAGCTTATGTGTATGTTTACCTATGACAATATAAATATTGACATATTAACAAACTAGGTTGGAAATCTAATGGCTGCAATTCCTTAAGCAATAAGAATGAAGAGTTACTGGGACACATATAGGTCAATTCTCTGAATGTTTAGGGATAGATGTTCTGGAGTAAAGAAGAAACTCTACATCCGAGACCATATGGAGACCAATAGACAATGCTCACCACCTTTCCTCACTTGCCTAGCCCATACCAAGAATCACTGTACTCTTCAAAGCTGTCCTGCACAATAGTGACAGGTTGCCAGCACTGGCTCTGAGATCAGAACCACCTGTATTTGACTTCTCACTCATCTTCACCAGCTGTCTGCCTTTGGACAAGTTAATTAGCTTTTCTGAACTTTAGTTCATTTGTGAAATGGAGACAATTATAACTACTTCTTATGATTGCTGTTAACATTAAATTAAAGGTGAAAAGTTTGGAAAGTGTTTCGGACAAACAGCTTTCATATGGTAAGTGGATCAGTTAAAAGTAGCTATTAATAATAGCAGTGCCATTCATAATTGTACCATGTAACTGATATATTAAGAAAACAAGATCTTTAAAGCACCTAATCACATTAGGTATAATTTGCCTTACACTACAACCACAAAGATAGTCTTATCCTTTTTGGATTCTTAGTTCCTTGAATGTGCCCCAAATTACATTACAGGTATGAAAACCTGGAAAGATTAAGGTTCTAGACTTCATCTATCACTCACAAGATATCCTAAAATTTGAATGGTATCAGCTGACATTCATAATTTTTGTATAGCATAAAACAGACAGACAGATCTCTCCCTCCCTCACCACATTAATGTGGATGGTTTCTTACTATTTAGTATGATATTCAAGGCCCTTGAATATGGGCCATGCCTTTTCCAGTTTCATCACTGTCTACTTTTCAACCTGCAGGATACATTCTAGACCCTGGTCTTAGTACCATTCTCTAAAGAGGTGCTACTGCTTCATTCTTATATGCTGTCCTAGTCACCGTCTCTGCCTTAAAAATTTCAACTAAAATTTGAGACTCAGCTGTGAAAGTTTCCCAAACACATCAGTGAAATGGGAATAATAACCATGCTACCATTTGCAGAGCTTTTATCTATACCAGACACTGTGTGCCAGGCAGTTCACACCATGCTTTATGATTCACCCCATTGCAACACTTGTGAAGTGTATACCTTATAAACCTCCAAACTGGACATTGGGATGCAAGGGCAGAGACCACGTTTGTCATCCTCTCAGGAATCCTAGAGCAAATCCCAGCATAGGTTCTCAATTACTATCTCTTGAAATGATGCGCAGTGAGGTAAGGTTGCAATTATCAAATATTTACTGAAATGAGAATTTTGTACAGAAGATGCAGACATCCAGTTGGGGATCTAGCTATCTGCATGTTCAAATAAAGTCCCTTATGTTCAGAGCTACGAATAAAATTAAAAATCAAAGAAACCTGAGATTCCATGAAAGTGTGAGCTCCCATACACCCCTACCCAACAAAGGACCAGGCATAGTTCATGTGCAATCACACATCTGGATCTATTCTTTCCCCTGCCTTTGCAGAATCCTTGAGGCTTTTCAGCAGACATTGCCTGAGGGTATCTGTAAATAATCACCCAAATGTAATGCCACCCAGCCTGCTGGGTTAAATATAGACATTGGATTAGCTCCAGGGAGGAGGGGACAAGTGGTTTCCAACTCAAAGAAATTGTTATAAATCCCATTTGCTGCATGAATATGTACAGAGGATGCTTCCTTCCATAAGGACACCAAAATAGCAATTAACTCAAGGCTAATGTAATAGCTGCCACTGTCTCCCCAGTTTAATGTCTCCCCATCTGATCCCAGCGCAGATGCTGATATGTCTAAATGTGTATGTCAAGTGATGGCTCTCCCCACACCTGTTCCAAGTATACCTGCCCACTGCTTCCTGCCACTACTTCCCTTTGACAGAAGGTGTTGCATGAGTTGCACACACCTGATCATTCACTTTTATATCACCAATCTCAGCAAGATAGTGAAACAACTGACTTCCAACTTCAATCAAAAGGTTCCTCACTTCACAACTTACTAGCTGTGCAGTCTTGGGAAAGTTAGCATTTCTGAGCCTCTTCAGTTTGTATTTTTGTGCAATGGAGATCATACTCTTTGTAGATTGTTAGTCCCATCAGTAGTCTCAGGGTAAAATGTATCATTCTCTTCTCACTTTGCAATCCCATTTTCTCGACCCCTAAAGAAAAAAATGTCCATTACTGATTACGTGGTCCATTGCTTTCCTTTAACAGATGAGGAGATTGGGGGTCACAGAGGTCTAATGTGCTCAGAAGTATCAGATGGAGTTAGAAACTGAGCCAGGACACTGTCTTCAGCACCAGACTTCTTCATGGCACCATTCATCCATCCATGCAAGGTATGCATGCTTTGAAAATGTGTCCAGTGCCCACTATACAGTATGTGAAGATATAGTGAGCAAGCAAATATTCCTATCACCACCACCACCACCAAGGATGCTCTCAAGATGGCTTAGCACAGAGCTCATATTATTTAACATTTTTGAGTTTCCTTCATATCTCATCAGGTGATAGGCACTACATTGAACATTTTATATTCTTGACTCACTTCATTCTCTCCAAACCATGTGAGTTAGCTATACCATTATTTTCTCATAAAAGAAATGGAGGCTCCGGTTGCACAAGTTTACACACCTAAGAAGAGATTGTTACAGGATTTATCCCACACAGTATTTCCCTAAGGTCACTTTTTTTTTGGTCTGGGGATTGCACCCAAGGGTGTTCTATCTCTGAGCTACATCCTCAGCTCTTTTTATTTCTTTTCATTATTTTAAAAGGGTCCTTGGGGATCTTGCTAAGTTGCTGAGGATGGCCTTGAACCTGTGATCTTCCTATTTCAGCCTCCCAAGTACAGGAATTACAGGTTTGCACCACCACGCCTGGCTCCAAGGTCAAAATTAACCACTAAATTATTCCAACTCAACGTAGAAATATGACTAACGGCAACAGCATGCCAATCCAGGGAATCACAGGAAGTGTAGGAGTTCAACACTGGACCACCAATCCTTCAAGTGGGGTCAGGGAAGGCTTCCCAAAGGAGCTGATGTTGTGAGTAATATTGTCATGAGATATTTTAAGTGATATATGACATCATTGACTCCATGGGTGAAAATTTGGTAGAATTATACAGGACCAGGCATAAAACTCCAAATGAATCACAGAAACGTGAGATGGAAGAGACTAATGTTAGATTTTGTAGCACTTTATGATTTCTAGAGCATTTTTCACATGCAACAGTTTTTGCTTGAGCTGCCCAATGCCTCTATTCATATGAGGGCAGAACACGAGTTAGAATTCCAGTTTTACAAGTGAGAAAGCCTAAGCTCAAAGAGATGGTAGTTTTGATTAAAGATGGTAAACAAGATTGTGAAGGACTATAGAAAGGTGTTTTTTTCTAGTTATTCATGATGCTTTCTGTCCTTCACCCTGCTTCTCTCTTTTATTCTATTTAACCTAAAAATGAAGGCAATACCAATAATTCAGAGAAAGGAAGAAATCAGCCTGGCTATTGGACAGGGTCCCCAAACATCAGATGTTGTATCAAATTTTGGGTTGATTTTTTAATCTCCGACAGCTCTCAATAAAACTCTCCAGCAAGAACATGTGGTGTATATATTCCACATTGTTGGCTAAAGTGATAGGCATTTGTTGCCAGAAGAGTGAGACCACAGGGAATGATGGACGTGATTCTTGCCCCAAGAAAAAGATTTACCAGCCCTAGAGTAAGTGTGAGCAGAAGAAGAACATAGGTAAGCCTATCGTTTTTCAAAGAAAATGTCCTTTGGATCATACAGAGGTTCTGCTCTGTATGACAAGAAAGTGATGACATTATCTGTTGGAAGTTTCTTTTAAAGACAGGCATAGCACTCTGATCATCCAACACACACAGACCTCAGTGGCCTCTGGCAGCAGCTCGTTTTTAGGACATCTTCCTGATTGGATGGGTCAGCAATGAAATGCATCCCTCCACAGAGTGAGTGCTGGACAGCATAAACAGTTTAGGCTAACATTATTATTCAGGGTTCTCCATATCTTCTGAGGCACTTATCCTTTTGAGAGTGTGATGAAAAACCAAGGATGGTTTCTTAAAAAAGATGTACAAAGGCATATACATGCAAAATTTTAATGCATTTTCAGGAATTCCACAGACCACTCTCAGGGCTAAACATAGACACTCTGGTGTCTATGTTTTTTAACAGATAAAATGTTAAAATCTATTTTTAATTACTTAGTTACACTTATGAGGCATTGGTCTGTAAGCTTTCATAAACAGGAGCAGGGACTGCATCTTATTCTTATTATGCCTACAGTGACTAGGAACAGAGTAGGAGTTCGATACACATAGATTAAATCCAACTAATCTATAATATAGCCCAGTGTTGTGTCAGTTAGCTTTTGCTGCATAACAAACACCCCAAAACATAATGACTTTGACAATAACCATTTATTTAGCTCACAGTTTTGCAAGTAAGCAATGTAGGCTGGGCTTACCTGAATAGTTTCTCAGGTCTCAGTTGATCTCCCTCATGCATCTGTGGCCAGCTGTGAGTCAGCTACAAGTGTTTTGCTGATGTTGGCTGGGTTTTGTAACATATTTGATGCCTTGATTTGGATATCTGAGTTCATTTGTCTCTAGGTCACAAGGTCTATCATCTGTCATCAGGTGACATGAGCTAGTTTACATGATAGAGACAGTGAGAAGCATATATCCAGGCTTGAAGTAGCTTGCCAATGAGTTTTGGGTGATAGGGACATTCTGCCAGTCTTCTCTAGACCTGTTTTAATTTGTCCCTTAAGAAAACACAATGCCAGTTGGCTTCTGTGTCTTATATTGTCTTCCCTTTGTCCTCAAGTAGAAAGGAGCTGAGTCATTAATTTACAGAAATGTATTGACTTTAATGCTTAAATGCTGTGCCTTGCAGCCAGAGGTAACATCATTAGTGAGTGGCAGGAAGGTTAGCAGTTAGCTACTAGAACAAGAAAGAATCTAGGAATAGCAGTAGGACAGGAATGAAGGGTGGAAGGTCAATGAATCAACAGAAGGGGCTGTAGCCCTGGTTACACTTGAGGTCAACACACCTCTCTGCTCTCACCGTTAAGATTCCTAAGTGAAGCCAGGAGTGGTAGAGCATGCCTGTAATCCCAGTACTTGGGAGGCTGAGACAGGAGGATCACAGGTTCAAGGAGAGCCTCAGCAGTGTAGCAGGTTTCTTAGCAACCTAGCAGGACTCTGTTTCAAAACAAAACAAACAGAAAAAGATTTAAAGGATTGTTGGTGTAACTCAAAGGTAAAATGCCCCTAGGTTCAATCCCCAGTTTACCCCCCTCCCCAAATTCTAATTGGAATCACTACAGAACAAACCATCTTGGAATTCCCGAAAGCCACAAAGATGAAGTCAAATCATGACTATTTGGGATGTTACTATTAATATGAAATGTGTACAAAAGAGAAAGCACAGGAAGCCTTCTGGTGACCCTTCCACAGGAACATCAGGAACTCCCATGGTCTTTGCTTTTCCCCATCCTCTATATCTTGATTGCCTATTTAATTCACCATGTTTCCCATACAAAGTTCTATGAGTAAAGAAACTGCATTTCTCCTAACATTATTGTCATACCCTGGGCATGTACCAGGGATCCAGTATATCGTTGCTGATTCAATTTACTTACAACTCCACATTCCTAACATAAGAAATTGAGAAAAGAACAAAAAGACAGGTGTAGGTCACAATGCAGTATTCACAACTGTGTCCCCTTTGATCTCCATTCTTCTATAAGATACACGCATCTCTGAAAGGCTGTGAGTCCTCTGATTCAACTTCAAGCCCAGGTGTTTTCAGGAGCAATCGTGTTACTTGTGATGGGTCTTTCAAAACACAAGTCATTTTGATGTAGGTGGGAAAACAATGATGATTGTAATAATCATTATAAGAAAGATGTGTTGTTCTTTTCAACTCTTATTAACCTGGATTTTGTTTAAAAGGTTTCCAATTAGCTTCTTGTATCTGCACAGTTAACCTTTTCTGAGCTTTTCTTTTCAGGCTCTCTCTCCCAAAGCCCTCAGCCCTCATTTCTGTCCACGATGTCTCACAGGAATAGCTGGAATCCAGCCTCCTGAACAGCTCCTGAGCATGGGATAATTGCAATATAATTAATGAATTAAAAAGAATGAAATGTTTTAAGTGCTTTCAGTATTCCCTTTCCTATAATTATCTACAGGAAACATGTTCATTAACAATCTTGTGCTGACAGCCCCCAGGCTCTGGATAAGCTAGCTCAGCTTCCAATAAGAAAATGAATTGATGACCTCCCTCTATCATGCCTCAACTTTATTGGGAAGAGGAGAAGCCAAGATGGACCATCCCCTGACAAACTGTTGACCAGATTTGATTCCTTCCTTTACCTTAAGTCTCAGGACACTGTGGATAACCTCAAATACCCAGGGTATACTCTCTGCCTCTCTCCCAAAAGAAACACAATGCTTGTGAGCTCCTGTTAAGTTTACAGTGTCTCATATTGTCTTCCCTTTGCCCTCAACTAGAAAAGAGCTGAATCATCAATTCATACACATATTTAATGACACAGATCCTTTACTGCTGTGCCTTGCATTCAGGAGTAACATCATCTATGTTAGGGACTCTGAGGGTACTCACAGCCATAGGATATAACTAGCACAGGTAGATGCCTGGGGTTTAATTTTATTTGACCACTTGGGAAAATACTTATAGTAAACTAAATATTGGTATCTTATGAAACAGAATTCAAAATGCACATGTATTTTGTAAGATAAATCATGTTTTAAGATAAATAATTTTTTTAAATTGTGTTATAGAGGTCTGCTTCAGGCTGAGTCTCCAACTGACCAGGAGCATCTGGTCACTGACCACATTATTGGGAGTATTTGTTATTAAATATAGTCAAATGGTTGGACTTGGTGGCACATGCTTATAATCTCAGTACTTGGGAATCTGAGACAGGAAGATTCCAAGTTTGAGGCCAGCCTCAGCAACTTAGACCCTCAGCAATGTAGGGTCAAAACAATAAGTAAAAAAGGGTTAGGGGGTGTGTGGCTTGGAAGTAGAATGCCCCTGTGTTCAATCATCAGTACCAAAAACAAAAACAATAACCCAACAACTAGCTAGCAAAAAATAAAATAATAAAAAATATGGTCAAATGAGACATCCCTATCATGGGTACTTGGTGTCAGCCCAGGGCAACTATTCTTACACTGTGTGAGTGCCGTCAATATGACAGACCAATAATATGGACTTTTGGGGGTAGAGTATCATCTCAGATCTCCCAGGTTTATTTATGTATTAGATAGGTGAGTTTCCAATATGTGCAAGGTACTAAGTCAGGTCCTTGTAAGATACATTGATGAATGAGTCAGGGGTGGTGCACTTAAAGATTTTATAGACTAGTGGGGGAGATACAATTTCTGTCTATAAATAACCCTAATAGAGACAGGGCTAGCAGCCTTAAGATAGGAGCAATAAAAGTGCTCTGTAAGTCCAGAGGAGAGAGATATCATCTCCAGCCAAGAGGATCTGAAAATGTGTCATGGAGAAAGAGTTTTGGCTGGGTCTTGAAGTATGGGTAATATTTGAATGAGCCAAAATGCAAGAGTATATTTGTTACCATATCAGAGAAGGATTCCCAGCAAAGGTCCAGGGATTAAATCCAAGGAACAGGGACCTAGCTAGCATGGGCCAGGGATGGTATAGTTGAGGATGAATATGCAGTTGGGGTGTGACTACAAGGAAGAAGAACTGGAATTGCAGTTTACGAAGACTATGAAAAGACATATACATGTTACACTCAAGGGGCTGAGACCACAGCAGGTTTTTAGCTAGTGAGCTGATGGAATCTCTCTGTTTCCGAAAGACAGCAGTGCAGCCAAGTGGCACGTGGTTCAGATGTATGAGGTGACCATGGAGGTAGGAATTCAGGTTAGAACTTAGTGAAAGAGTTCTAGCAGGCAATAAAGACAGGCTGATCAGACAATGCCAGATCAAATCTCACCACCCACACTGCATACACAAGAGGACACCAGCATGACATTTGCCTTTGAACAAATACAAATGAATAGAAATCAGAATACAGCAGTAGAGATGATGAGAGAGGAGCCATAAGACACACTAAAAAGTCCCAAAAACTCTAAAAACAACAACAAAAAAGAAATCAGTTTCTTTCTATAATCAACACTTCTGGTTACATATTTTTTAGGGGAAATTGGGAAACTATGAAATATTTATCAGCTATGTCTTTGCAACCCCTATAAAATTCTGTTTTAGGCACAGATTCTTAGATGCAAGCTTGCTGGAGATTCTGATTAGACAAGATGGGTAGGCAACAAATTTGGAGAGCTGTCACAGAATCATTAAGAGAAGTAGACAGCTCAAGGGTTAGTCAAGATTAGGGAGGGGAAGGATTTGGGCATCCTGCCACTGGGCACCCTGGTCAGCTGTTCATAAAGCTGCAAGTTATTGAAGTCAGGCAGAGGTGGTTAGCTGGACACAGAGATACACACAGTTGCTTCCACACCCGTATATACCACCAGGAGCTATACTCTTCCAGTCTGAAGCCAGCTGGAGACTTTTTCAATCATCAGAGACAAGGCTAAGTTATGTCTAAGATCTCTTGTTTTACAAAGGGGCACCACCACTTAAATATTTTTTGAGCCAAGTATAATACTCCTATCTTCAAGATAATGCTGCCTCTGGATTAAAATGAAAGGACAAGTATTCTGGTCTCACAAGGATGATGGGCATGGCTTCTGAAGTCAGGCTGTTTGAATTAACTTTTTAAAAAAATTATCTTTTTTTTTTCTAACTGCCTTTTACCTGCTGAGTAACCTGGGGAAAGGTCCTGAAAATCTCTGAGATTCTGTATCCTTATCAATTGTCTCAGAATGAGAACTTTTTGGAAGTTTGAAGAAAAAAAAAAAAAAAAGACTAAACCTGGACTCTGTTGTTGGCAAGTGTATGTAATACTAAATATTATTTGATTGCAAGAGACAGAAACCCAAGTGGCTCAAGCCAAAAAGAGAATGTGTGGTCTCATTGAGTATGCTGCAAGGACAACCAGAGGAGCTCAGTAAGACTTTCAGGAATCTCCATTTACACATCTCGGAGCTGATTTCCTTTGTTAGTGTAATCAACAGGAGATACTGTGGTTTCCAGCTTATTTTCAGATTGCTGAGCAACCCAAGCAGGCAGAGGTATTCCAGATAACTTGTTGAAGTGAATTCCACTGGCCTCACATGGGTCTCCTACCCTTTTTAGTAGTCCTCTCTGGCCAAGTGATTGGAATAAACTAATTAGCTAGACCTGGCTCATGTTCCCACTCTTGAAGCCAAGGGCTGAAATTAGCCTCTGAACCTCCTGGGATGAGGATCAGAGAGAAGTGGATTTCTAGTGTCCTGGTTGTCAAAGTGTAATCCCCAGACCAATAATATCACAGCCCCTTGGGAAATGGTAGCTAGAAACATGAATTCTCAGGCCCTATCTCAGAACTACAAAATTGGAAACTCTGGGAGGAGGTTCCAGGAATCTGATTTTACAAGCCTTCTACATAATTCTGACATATGCTCCAGTTTGAGAATCATTATTCTAGAAAAGGCATGAACTATTTCCAGAAACAAAGACAGAAGGATGCCGAATGAGCAGAAACAGCAGAAGCCTACCATGGCCTATACCCTAATAAATCATCATGAATGTTTATTGGTGGGAGAATCTGAGGATTGATGAGATCACAGGACTAGACCAAGGTCTCATGTCTAATCAGCACAGAGCCAAATCTTGGGTTCAGATATTCTAGTTCTAATCCACTTCTCCCTCCCCAGAGCACTGCAAAAGAAAATGAGAGAAAATACTCTTTGCTGCAAGGCATTGTACCTGATCATGAAGACGGCTCATTTTTAAGTAGCTCTTCCATTTAAGTAACCACTACCTAATATTGGGTTGCCTAAACACAGTTTCAAGACACAGGCTTTCCTACTGCCCTAGAGGGAGTAAAATGTTGAGAAGTGATGAGAAGACGTCAGGTAGCAGTTTCCATTTCATATCGGCTCACGTTCCTGAAAGCTTTCCCATGCCCGGAGGTTCTGCACGGCCAGATGACATGATTATCTGCAGATGTTACTGACTCTAGGGCCAAGCTATTCATATTTTACATTTGAAAATCATCTCCCAGCTTAGGCCAAATGAAATGACCTTTGGAGAATGAACTAGATGCAAGTCAACAAGAATTTATTGAGCGGTGAATATGTGGCCAGGACCGTCAGTAATGGCAGAGCTTATGAAGGAGGAAGAAGGCTCAGACACTTCCCGAGAGGAGATCCCAAGCTGGCAAGGCAGATGAGATGAATAGACCTAAAACAATTAGAAAATTCCACAGGCAATCTCATCCTGCCATCAAGTGCCCTGCATCCGAATCCTCTTTCTATGTTTGGGAAGCTTTGCACCTTACGAAGCTGGATGGGAAACAGTTTACTCCCTACTTGGAGTTGGGCGTAGTGGTTCATGCCTGTACTCCTAGAACTTGGGAGGCTGAAACAGGAGGATCTCAGGTTCACAGTCAGCCTTAAAAACTTAGCAAGGCCCTTTGCAACTTAGTGAGACCCTGTTTCAAAATAAAAATAAAACAGGGCTAGGGGAGTAGCTCGAAAGTCAGATATAAACTTTCCCAGCTGCCCAGGAAATGAGTGAATGGTTGGCCACCCTTTTTCTATACCACCAATTCCAGAGCATTGGCTGGAATTGGTGGTATAGAGAAAGGGGGAAAATGTATCATGGTGGCAGCAGTGATATTTGCCTGTTTTCTAAGGCATAGTGACAAAGGAACCAGAGGTGGTGCCAGATGCCCTGTGCTGGGGTCTGGATGGTGCTAGCTATGGAGCCCAGAATTAAAGCACCAACATCCTCACCAGATGCTTCCCATAGTACACTTTGGTAGTGTGCACCCCTTTGGCTTTTCAGGACTCCCTGGTGCCGTGAACATCTCTGTATTTTTCCAATGGTTTCCTATCTGTCGTAAATTTAACCAGAGCAGTTTCTGTTGCTTGCCTCCTATGTGTCTTGACCGATGAACAGTGCCTCCTTTCTGTTTTGAACGTGTTGTTCTCTTGTGAGTTTTAGCCTAGGCAGAGTGATCACTTAGCGTAGGACCCTCTTATTTCCCAATCTCTCATTCTGTTCACTAGCTAATCCCTCACTCGCTCTCTCATCCTTTAGATCCACATAAGAACACAGCTAGAAAGCACCTGGTATAAGGAACAGAACCAACCCTTGCCAGGCACTGACTCTGCCGGTCTCAGTGCCAGTCCATCCTAGACTTCCCAGCCTGTGAACAACATACTCTTATTATTTACAAATTACAAACAGTAGATGGGCTTTTGTTGTACCAGTCTGAATGGATGAAGACCAAGGGCCAGAGGGAAAGCAATAATGTTTAAAAAATATTTTTTGATAGTGTTTACAAGGAAGAGTCCAGGGTGGTAAGAGTGGATAGGAAGAGAAGCACTCCAGTGACTCTGGCGAGGCTGCCCTCTGAGAACAGGATGTTGAAGCTAGGGCAGAAGGATCGGGGGGGGGGGATAAGCTCGCTCAGGCCTCTTTCATAAGGACCCCCATCCCAAGAGACCTAGCAACCTTCTAGAAGCCCCACCTCTTAGTGATAAGACATTGGGAGTTAGGTTTCCAAGGATGAATTTTGGAGGGAAAAACATATTCAAATCACAACACTTTCTAAAATAAATGAGAGGAGCCAGCTTGCCTGTAATTCCAGTACTTGGGAGGACCACAAGATCAAGTCCAGATTCACAATTTAGTGAGACTTTCAGCAACTTAGTGAAACATTGCTTCAAAAATAAAAAAAAATAATAATACAATTAAAATAGGGCTGGGGATGTAGCTAGGAGGTAGAATGTTCCTGGGTCCAATCACCAGTACTGAAAAAAATTAAAGTATTTGAGAGTAAAAGCTGTGCCTTTTGCTCGAGGTTGTCACCAATGCCTAGCATGCTGCACCATCCAACACGGTTGAATAGGACACACAAGCAAAAGCTCTTAGGCTGTGTGGTATACACCACATGTTGCAGTCCTTCTGAGAGCTTAGTGGAAACTGTTACCAGGGAAAGTTCCCCAGCGAAGGTGGAACTGGAATTGAAATATGTGTGGGATTTACACTAGAGGAGAGCGGAGGTAGCACGCCTCAGATGAAGGGAACAGACTAGGAAAGGGGTTTTGTAGTCATTTGCTTGGGGATAGATGAGTGACTTACTGGCTGGGACATGATCACAGGAACAAAAAGCTGACAGTCACAATTCAAAAATGTTCTATAACCTAGCACCACTTCTGTACCCAGAACATAGTAGACACTCAGTAAACTACTGATGACAGGAACAAAAAACTGATAGTCACAATTCAAAAATGTTCTATAAGCCAGCACCACTTCTGTACCCAGAACATAGTAGACACTCAGTAAACTACTAAACACTTATTAAGCACCTGCTATATGCCAAGTTAGGGACTGAGCAGCGGCAATGCCTGTGTTGGTGACTGTAGGTGGTATCAGAACCAAAGATTTGTGAAATCCTTGGGTGGAAAGAACGTATAGATCACATAATCCAAATACCCTCATTGTCAGAGACATTAAGAGCCCATTAAAGACCACAGAGCATTTCACGGTAGAGTAAATAAAGAACCTACTTATGACCCTTAACTCGGGAGTATGTCCACATCACCTTTTGTTTTTATGCCTATTCTGGTAATGATTATCCTACATCTTAGCCACATGGGTTAACTGCTCTTTTTATAGCTTTAGCTAATGTTGTGGAAGATTAATATTCCTTTTTCCTACCTTTATTATCACATTATATGGCTGCAACTAAGTCATAGCATATGTTTTCCCTCATTTTTAAGATGGGTAAACAAAGAATGACTTCTTAATATCTGAAAAGTTTATAAATTATAAATTTAGAAAACTTGCATTTCCGCCCACCTCCTTTTCCTGCCATCACAATTCTGGAACCATTTTGTGGTGACTTGTAAATTTTTGAACCTGTCACAGGAGAATGGATAATTCGAAGAGTGCATCTAAAAGAAATAGTTTGCATCCTTTGGAACAATGAACCATTCTGTAATTGGATAGAAGACTCGAGACAGCATGAATGAGATCATGTCTATAAAACGGTCTGAGCCCCTCCGAGGCAGCCACTCCATAAATACGATGTATTGTTGTTCCAGCATTTGTAGCACCACATAATATGGGGACTGCTCACTGTGAGAGGGAAATGGTCTATATGGGGCTTCATAAATAAAAATGTGTGTTGGCTTCCTCCTCCTCTCATTGCTCCCAGCTCTGCTTTGCCCTCGGAGCCAGTATTTTAACCTGCTTTCCATCTTATCACGTATGAGAGACAAAGATTGAAAAGAAGTTAGCAAAATGTGCCATTCATTCAGTAATTTATAAAGTGTTTACTGAGTGTCCACTATGTGTCCGTGGTATGCTAGGTCCTTCGTGGCATGATGTGGTCTTTGTTCTCAAAATCTTGTTCCCAACCCTGTTTCTGGCCTCAAGAAATTCTTACCACTCCCAAACTCCTCTCTTGTGCTGGGGGTTTGGGAGTTCTCAGAGTTTACATTTGGGCAGGTTTTTTTTTTTTTTACATTTCATTGTGTAACATCCTCAAGGATTAAAGCTATTTCTTGTTTTGGTGTCACCCCCAAGTGCCTTAGTTGATGAGAAACTGTGATGATTTGAGCATAAAGGAAGACTATTCATTCAATTTCTCATTGAACAAGTTATTCATGAAGTGCCTATAACTCATGGGTGGGCTCGAAGGACACAGGCATGAAGATAGATGAGTTCCCAGTGGGGCGCAGTGGCACACACTTCTAATCCCAGTACTTGGGAGGCTGAGACCAGAAGACTGTACTTTCAAGGACAGCTTCAGCAATTTAGCAAGCCTTTCAGCAGCCTAACAAGATGCTGTTTTGAAACAAAACAAATAAATAAATAAAAAAGACTGGGGGTGTAGTTCAGAGGCAGGATGTCCCTGGGGTTCAGTCTCTAGTATGAAAGAAGAAGAAGAAGAAGAAGAAGAAGAAGAAGAAGAAGAAGAAGAAGAAGAAGAAGAAGAGGAGGAGGATGAGAAGGAGGAGGAGGAGGAGGAGGAGGAGGAGGAGGAGGAGGAAGAAGAGGAAGAAAAAAGGAGTTCCCTATCATTAAACAAAAAGACACAGAATTAAGATATAAACAAATAAGAGCATGCCATAGAGAAAGGTAACAAATTTTTAGAATACAAATAAACCAGGCTCAGGGGATTAAAAATAACTGGAGGTCATTTCACACAAATTGGTGACATCTGGGTAAGACCTGAGTGAAACAGGGAAAAGAACATGTGGGTGACAAAGAGACATGTTTGGACGGTCTCCAACATGCCATAGTTTGACTTACAGTTTTTTGGATTTAACAATGATGAAAAAGATATCTGATATGCATTCCATAGAAACTGCACATTTGGATTTTGAATTTCGATTATTCCCCTGCTAGTGATTTGTGGTAGATATTCTGTCCTGATGCTGAGCAGTATCAGGGAGCTCTGACTCAGAGTCAACCTGGAGATCACAAGTTAAACAGTGAAGAGTTCACTGTGGACTTAGCTTTGCTAAGTTATGATGTGGTTAGTAAACGTATGAAATGCGTTATTGACTTAAGATACTTTTAATTTCCAATGGGTTTATTGGGATGCAACCTAGCATAAGTCAGAGTATGTGCATTGCAAGTCAAGTGAGTGCAAAGGTCTTTTATTTAGATGTACCCTGGACAGTGGAGGACGTGGGTGGGGGCAGTCCTTCTGCAGTGCAGTGAGAAAGGGGAGAGGAATGGGAAAGGAGGTGAGGAAAGGAGGTGGGGTGTTGTGGGTCAAGGTAAGGAATGGTGAAGTTTCCTTGAGGTGATTCGGGTGTTACTTCTTGTCTATGTTATTGAGCAGCTTTCCACCTGCTGCCACTGTCTCTTCTTTCCAATCATCCCTGTTTACCTGACTTTGGATTCCCCTTGCCATCTCAGATCAGCTCACGCTGTATCCATCCTCAAAACTTTACAATGGTTATCCAACAGATGTGGGCATGTGCATATGGTCCCTGTCATCCTCAAAGAGTTTGAACTAGATTTGAGAAGATTCAACATACATTCAGTGAAACTGAATGCTAATCCGTACATCGTCAACACCAACATAGATCCTGGCACCTAGAAAATGGTGACGAAGTGTTTGTGGATGACTGACTGACCAAGTTCATAAAATACCTCAAGAAACACAAAGTATGTTATATGCATGTATGCATATGACACAATGAAACCTATTATTCTGTATAATTAAGATGCACTAATCAAAAAAACATGTGAAATAATTTAAAAACAAACCTTTATTGGTCATCAGTAAGTTCTTGGTATTGTATGTCATAAATATTATGAGAAGATGGACCATTTATACCTGGGGTAACTGAAAAGGTTTCACAGAGAAAGGGGCATTTGACAAGAAACTGTAAAGTCCTGGTTCCATGAAAGCAGAGACTATTTCCTATTGTGTCCTTGAACACAGGACAGTTGGCAAGCATAGGCATTCTCTACCTCTTGAATGAATGAATGAATGAATGAATGAGTTAGTGAATGAATCAGTTAATGAATGAATATTATTGCAATGGCCATGTGGTAAATGCCTGTGATGAGCTGGAACTGAGCCAACTTTCCTGTAACACAGCAGCTACATATGTGATATTTCAAGGAGCTCCGCTCAGCTCCAGGAGTCACTGCTGCCTTGTGTCCCAGTTTCCTGAGCTATTAATGCTGGCATGGCTAATCCTCCGGGGCCTCCCCTCCGAGTTCTATGCTGTCTCCTGCAATGCTTCCAGTCAGCAGTAGTCATCCCCATGACTAATGTGTTCTAGGGCTGGAACAGTGCTGCTTAGCAAGGGCCCACAGGATGGAGTGGGTTTCTCTGTGAGCTTCTTTTGGCAATTAGCACAGAATGTACCCTTCGACTCTCAGAGATGGCTTGAGGATGGGCACCTACCCACAGAAGGCATGGCAGTCCAGCCCCCAGACACTGGGGCTCATGAATTTCATTGGCTGCACCTGGAACTTGAATTCTGGGATGGATTGAGGTTCGAGGTGGGAGGATGTTGTCACTCACAAGGCAGTTTTACTCAGTCAGTGGAAAATTTTACCACATCAGAGCTAATGCCACAAGGACCCAGAAAAAGCTTTTGTTTCCAGAAACCTTGAAATGGAGCTCATTAAAAATGGTATTCAAAAGTCCTACAGATGAAAGATGAACTAATATTTTACTACATAGGATTTTGAGAACTTTCTTACCTTCCTTGATCCTTCCCCACATTTTTCAGGAAAAATGCTAAGAAATTACAAAGGATTTGAGATCCTCCCAAGTACAATGAGCTTTATCATCAGTGGACTCTGCGTCTTAGACTCATCTGCTCGAAACTGTTATGGAACAATGGATGATCACTGTTGTCTCTTTTAAAATGGACATGGTATCCCCTGCCTCCCAACAATGTTTTAATGATGAATAGATCAATAGTTTAGAAACAATGTGAAAAGACCAACAGAAGGCCTAGAGGAAGGAGCAAAGACTTCCGATTCTCCTGGACCTGGGTTTTGATTTTTGCTCTGTCCCTCTAAGCTGTGTAACCATGGACAAATTACTTTACCTCTTGAGAATTGATTGTCCAATATGAAAGTCGGGAATACCTTGAAATACTGTTGGAGGGGGTAGTAAATGAGATGCTATAGGAGAAGTGCCTTATGCAGTGCCAGGTACTTAGTAGCCAGGCAGCCAGTGCCATTGTCTCCATTTCTCTCCCTACAAACACCAAATCACAAATGCATCAGCAAGATGGACTGTGCAATGCCAAGTGTTTCTGCTTTTAACAGGCTGAGTGTGCTCAAGCCTCATTGGGGGTTATAGGATTGGTAGTAAAAGAGGAAGTTATTCTAGTGCAAGGGAACATTTGAGACCTGTCAGCACTGTGGAGAAGAAAAAAAATAGTGTATCAAACCTACATCTAAGAAGAAGATTTTTATTGGTATCTATTAATTTATTTTTATATTTATTTACTTATTTATTTATTATACTGGAGATTGAACTCAAGGGTGCTTTACCACTGAGCCATATGCCCAGCCCCTTTGTTATTTTTTTATGTTGACACAGGCCTGGCTAAGTTGCCCAGGCTGGCCTTGAACCTGCAGTCCTCCTGCCTCAGCCTCTTGAATCACTGGGATTACGGTGTACACCACCACACCCAGCAGATTTTTACTTTTCATTATTATTTTATAAACATATAGCTTTGGGCCCTGTCTTGAGAGCAGCAACAAACCCAACCCGCCTCCTTCAACTCCCCCATTGGATTATCACTAGGAAGGAAAGTGAAGCTTTTTATGTTTCTTTTTGGGGTTTGCCTCACAGACTCCTGGCATTTGTGTGGACTCAGTATTCCATACACTTGGCCCTTGCCAAGGAGCAGCTCCAGATGAAAAAGGTGCCTTTGAAATCTTGGAGTCAAAGATATTTTAATATTACATGTGTTTTCCTTAACAACTGGAAATCAGGCATTAAGTTCAGGACAGCAAATATGTAAATTCCAAACAAGGACTCTAGTTTGCTTGTATTGGTGATTACTTTCTGGCCAAACAATTAGCCTTTGGGTACCTTTACTAATCATCAAAACAATCCTCAAAAGTAGGTCATTTTATTGTCCCTATTTTACAGATGATGACCTAGCCTTAAAGAGGTCAAACCAATTCCCTAGTTCAACACACTAGAAAAGGACACAGCAGGGATTTGAATCCTGATTGTCTTGTTGAAGTCTTTGCCCTAGACCTCTATTCAGTCCTATATGTCCATGACAAAAGCTTTCCTGAGAATGCTAAGGATGTCTGAATTCACATTCTCAGTAGGTTGGCATAAATTCCATTTGCATACCTCATTCTGAGGTTGCCCGACATGGGCACTCTCCTACTGTCTGAACAAATCAGGTCCTTCTTTTTTGTATGTGGGGAACCCAGGGGAATTTTACCTCTGAGCTCAGTCATAATTTATGTTTTATTTTGAATCAAGGTCTCATTAAGTTGCTGAGGGCCTCATCAAATTCCTAAGACTGGCCTTACATCTGTGATCTTCCTATCTTAGCCTCACAAGTACTGGGATTACAGGCGTGTACCACCATGCCCATCTAATTACTTCTTTAATAAGGACTTTGGATAAGAATTTCATGAAGGAAAGCCATGGGGATCTGCAGCGCTCCAGTATTGTGTGTGGGGAGAGGCACTTACCCTGGCAGAGAAGTGTATCTTATCATTGATGTCTAGAATCGCACAATAAAAATCAGAACAAATTTTAGTTGATCTTACCATGGTTTTCTTCTTATTGTTTATTGATTGTATTGCTCTTTCTAAACTCTCTACCTAAGACATGATTCCTGTTGCCTACATTCAAGTGAGGCTCTCCCACTGCCCACCTCAGATGGGTAGAGAAAAGATTCCAGGAATCTCTTTCCCTGTGCCTACAGTCCCCATGTTAGCCAGAATCCTTGACTTCCTATGGCATATAAATATTTGCTTTTATTGGTGCATTATAGTCTCACATCATAACGTAAATCATATAGACAGCGACATACACGCACACAGCACTTGGTGCCCCCCCACTGCCTCCCCATTTCCCTCCTTCCCCATACAGAGTACTGAGATTTACATTGGTATTTTCACATATATACACATAGTTGATGTTAGTAATTCCATTAATGAACCTCACTCTTCCCCCTCCTCCCCTTCCCATAGACCACCTCCTGGCTCCACTGAGGTTTCTCCTCCATCTGGAGTCCTTCTGGTATCCCTATTACTTCCTACTAGTTTTTGTATATTAGAGAACACATATGACCTTTCACTTTCTGTGACTGGCTAATTCTCCAGGTCCTTCCATTTTCTGCAAATGATATAATTTTCTTCTTCTTTATTGCTGAGTAGAATTCCATTCTATGTATATTCCATAATTTTGTAACCTATTCAACTATTGATGGATGCCTAAGTTGGTTCTATAATTTGCCTATTGTGAATTGTGCTGTTATGAACACGGGTATGCATATATTATTGTTGTTCTCTGGTTTCAGTCCTTTTGGAAAGATACCCAGGAGTGGTATAGCTGGATCATATTGATGGATCCATTCCCAGTTTTCTGAGGAATCGCCACACTTATCTCCTTAGTGGTTGAACTAATTTGCAACCCACCAACAGTGTAGAATAGTTCCAATTTCCCACATCCTCACCAATGTTTATTATTTTTTTCCTTCTTAATGATTGCCATTATGATTGGGGTTAGATGGAATCTCAGTGTATTTTGTTACTTGTATCTTCCTGATTGCCATGATATTAAACATTTTTCATGTATTTGTTGGCCATTTGTGTTTCTTCTTTTTTGAAGTATCTTTTCAATTCAATTGTCCATTTCTTGATTGGGTTATTTGTTTTTTAGTGTAAAGTCTTTTAAGTTCATTGTACATTCTAGATATTAGTCCTCTATCAGAGAGATAACTGGCAAAGATCTCTCATTCTATAGATTTTCTCTTTAGACTTGATTTTTTTTATGAGCAGAAACTTTTTAATTTAATGCCATCCCACTTATTAATTCTTGCTTTAATTTCCTGAACTTTGGATGAAGTTTTGGACTGCTAAAATAGAATTTGAAACCACTAGGTTAGATGTTCTTTCCATTGTTGTACTTGTCTTGATCTTTTATGGTATTGGAGCAATTCTTCCCTGGGAAGGGTGAGGCCCAAGTGCTGATTTATGTAAATGCACAAGTTCCCCAGAAGACCCTTTGGAAAAAATTGTGGCAATATCTCACTTTATAACACTTCTTTCTGACTCGATGGTTATGCATTTCTTTTTTAAAACAAAGAAAAGCCTCGCACTCATTGTCCACTCTTTTCCAGGCACCATGTGAAAGACTGAATTTACAAGAACAAAAAGAATAAATATGATTCTTAGTTTTACAAAGCTTGGGAAGGATAAGGGGTGGGGAATAGCAAATCAGCTCAAACAAATACATAATTACAAATTGAGATATGGGCTGACAAGGAAAAGATGATGCTATTAATGAGCAAGAATATCAGAGGTGGTCATCACTGAGATTGGGGAGGGGTCGGAAGAGCCTTTCTACTCATGTAGGATTTAATCACAGACTTGAAGGAAAATCAGTGATAGCTGGTAGAGGAGTAGAGAGAACAGCATTCTTTATATGAAAAACCAGTGAGAGAGGAAGAGGCTGGGTCTTCTGAGAGAGGAAGGGGCCCACTGTAGATGGAGTGTGGCATTGCTGGAAGGGGGGCTGGGAGGAGGCCAGCCAGGTGGGAAAGCCACGGCTACTCAGACTCTGAAGGACACAGCAAGGACTGTGGAAGTCCCTGAAAGATTTTCAGCAAGAAAATACCGTGACCCAATTTTTATTTTTAGGAAGACCCCTCTGGCTGTGCCGTGGAGAACTGAGTCATTAAAACTTGCTGAGTAATCCTGAAATATTTTTATCTGAAAGAGGGTGTCCTCCTGGAATCTCAGCAAGAACATTGTAAATTCAAGTTGGTGTGTTTGCCTGAGTCATCTCAGGTTTTCTGTGCATGATGAAGGCCTGGGGACTCAAGGCTTGGAAGACCATAGGCATCTCTGTTGTGGAGTCCCATGGTACCACAGAGGTGCCCTCCCCTCTCCCCTCCCCCACTTGGTGAGTCACAGCTTTTGTCCAAAGTGGGTGGATCCTCCTGCTGCTCCCACCCTCCCCATCTCCACCATCAGAGGAGGCAGCTCTGCCAACTCCCCCTCCAGAGTCAGGGACACCACCTGTCATGCTGCGTCCTCCTCCTACTCGGACATCTGACAGCCTCCAGGACACGTGAGCTCAGGGAACACAGATCTTCAGAGTTAAAGGGACCTTAGAAACAACCCAGATCAGCCACTCAACTTGCAAATTCAGGAGGAGGGGGTTCCCCTAAGTGCCCCTGTTATCTAGGGGCAGAATCAGGACTAAGGGGGCTGGGGTGATGAATACCTCTGTCACAAGCTCATCCTGGAGTGTGACTTATGACATTGAAATGTGCCTTGGAATGGGAGTCTAGTGACCTGGGTTCTGTTCCCAGCTCTGGAGCCAGCCTGTTGTGTAACCTTGGGCAAACTTCCTTCCTCTCTGAGCGGTATTGTTCTTTTCTGGAACACAAGAGGACTGATCCTGCAGGTATTATAGTCTGTTGGAGCTCTCAGGTTGCAATACTGGAGGACTCTGTCCCAGAATGGGGCAGTCCTGGTGACAGACAATGTTTGCCTGATCTCCGAAGCCACCTTCCTTTAATCAAGCTTGAAGAGGCTGAAGAGATTATTACCATTGTGGGTCCATTCATCCCCACAGCCACAGGCACGTGAGGCTTTGCTCTTCCATCACATCTACTCAGGACCCGATCAGCTCTGCTCCTCCTGATGAGAATCTCATCACCCTTGGCAGCTCTCCACTCCCTTTCCCACATCCAAACATGCCCAGCCCATTGTTCATCTTTCATGCTCTCAACAGCAGAACTGGTCCATCTCCGGTCTCATGCTGCACATGACAGGAATGACTGGTGATGCTGCTGCTGATGGCAGCGATGAGGGCCATACATTGAGCTATCACTTCAATTGCACCTCCTCCTCTAATCCTCCCCACCATCCTACAGAGCATATACTAGACACACACACACACACACACACACACACACACACACACACACACACACACAATTTAAAAATGATAACAATAATAACAAAACGCTAAACAGAAAAAAAAATTATAAATGAGGAGGTGGAAGCCCAGAGAGGTACAATAAGTTGCCCAAATCATTCAGATAGTCAATGATGCTAACAAGATTCAATGTCATCTCTAGGCTGAGGCTATAATTTATTCGCTGTATATATAAAGAGTTAATACAAGCTGAGGGTGGAGGCACAGACCTATAATCTCAGTCCTTGGGAGGCTGAGACAGGAGGATCACAGTTTCAAAGCCAGCCTCAGCAACTTAGCTAAGCTCTCAGCAATTTAGAGAAAAGCTGTTTCAAAATAAAAATAAAAAATAGGACTGAGAGTGTAACCCAAAGGGAGAAGGCCTCAGGGTTCAATCCCCAACAACACACACACACACACACACACACACACACACACACACACACACACACCACACGTGGGCACTAAAATAAATTTAGTAAAAAAGAAGAGTTAATGCATAAGCCTTTCCCCTTCTACCCCTGCTGAACATAAGCACTTTTCATAAACCCTAAGAGTGGCATGTGGGAGAAGATCCAGGGTGCAGAAGAATTGCTGAAGGGAGGTTTGGGGGGTGGAAGGGAGATTTCCAATATGTCAAGCAGACAGTCGCTCAGCCTCCCCATGCTCTTAGCTTGGCCTTGATGCTGCATGTGGTAAAAGACATCCTGGCCCCTAATCAAGGAGCCTTCACTTGCTGGCTGTCTTCCTCCCTCCCCTCACTCTCTTTTCTATGCCACTCGATAATGTTAATTTGGGCCTTTAAGAAGTCCATTAGTTTCATGTACATCTCTAAGAGAATCATCCACATGGCCCACAGCATCCCTGTCTCTCAAATTAATGCACACACACAGGTGCATACATCACATACACATGCATGCATGCATGTATACACACATGCACATACACATACACATAAGCATTCAAGTGTAGCTACTAAAAAAATAAAAAGTTAATGACACAATATAATCCTGAGTTCATAAGATTATATGTGCATAGGTGGGGATAGGTTTTCTTTTTAATGATTCATGGTTGCTGTCTATGTAAATGTTTATGGGGTGTGCAAGTTTCCCCCTTCTACTGCTGCCTGTCTATGTCTTGAGGGTGGAGTAATGTTAGCTTTCAGGAGAGGAGGCTGACCCTCAGCTCATAGCAGTGTGACCAATATCCTTCTGTATCTGTCTGTCCTTTGGCTAAAGGTGTTGCTCTTGCTCTCCCATTTCCAAGGCACAGCTGCCCCACAAGGCTCTGAGATTCCTTGTTGAGCAGTCTTCTTGCCCAAACATAGATGCAGTGGTTCACTGTGGCTTCTCCACTCAGGGTGCCCGATGCCTGCCGGGCCCTGGCTTCATGACTTCTGTAGGCAGTGGAAGGTCATCCTCTTTCACCCCTGTGAGACTCTTTCCAGTCCCTCCAATAAAAAAGAGCCCTTCTCCCCTTCTTCTGGTCTTCTGGAATAGACGATGCAGCATTGTTCCTCTCAAAAGCCCATGTCATGAATGTTGGCTCCCTTCCTAGGATCACGGTGGGGAAAAAGATGTCAATGCAAAATAGAATCTTTTCTAAGTAACTTGCCCTTTTTCATAAACTTGTTAAAAGTCAGAAAAGAGTCTGGAAAAACACAAGTGGAGGGTAAAGTGAAGAGGGCTTGATATTTTCACTCTGCTGATAGGGAACTATAATAATTAGGAAGTAACAATGAGAAGCTATTATAGGAATGAACTGAGATAAGATAAAGCCAGCAAACACTGCATGCTATGCCTGGAACCTAATGAGTGCTTGGTAAAGCATGTGTGTGTATGTGTGTGTGTGTGTGTGTGTACATGCACATTTGTATACACGTGTGTATATGCATGTGTGTGCATATACATGTGTGTATACGCATGTGTGTGTGTGCATGTGAGTGTTATGCTTCTGGTGGGTCTCTAATATGGAGCAGCATGGGTAACAGTACTCTCATTTTCTGAGATGAGTGATTTTTTAGAAGAAGCACTTCTCACCACTCTTAGGGAGGCCTGAGCTGAGATTATAATTAATAGCTCTTCCTCACTCAATCCAGATTTCTTTTTCTAATGCTCCAAAATGCTGGCAGCCTGTGCACTTCATTTTTGTCTGGCCAGAGAGGCCATTCCCAGAGCTCATTCTAGCAGCCCTGTCCCAGGCAGGTGTGTCTGGAGGCCTGAGCATCTGGTGCTTGTGGAGTGGCCTGGCTCCGGCCAAGTCTGGTGGTATGGGTGAGGGTAGCCTAAGTCTGCCAGCTGAAGGATTTTTTTCTTGATTTTTCAAGCACAATAGGTTTACTCACAGCACAAAGATTTTTCCACTGAACAATAATCATCAACTAATTAATTTGCATCCCCACTAGACTGAGTTCTTTGAAGTATGAGTCATATTTTATGTAACAATATAGTCTCAATGCCTAACAAGATACTTTCATTGTAGGTGATCATTAAAATATTTGGTGGTTCCCAGTTGGGCGTGGTGGTGTAGGCTTGTAATCCCAGTACTTGGGAGGCTGAGAGAGGAGGATTCATGGCCAGCCTCAGTTACTTAGGGAGGCCCTCTGCAACTTAGTGAGACTCTGTTTCAAAATAAAAAATAAAATAATAGGGCCAGGTGTGCCCCTGAGTTCAATCCCCAGTTCCACTCACAAAAAATTGGTGAGTGAACAAATAATCTCATGGGTGATGGATAGATGGGTGGATAGGTGGATGGATGGGTGCATGGATGGATGCATGGATGAATGGGTGGATGGATGGATGAATGGATGGATGGATGGAACAGATGGAAGGATAAATGAGTAGATGGATGGATGAGTATTTGTACGTATGTATGTGTATGGGTAAATGTGTGGGTGTATATGTTTGTATGTATGTATGTATGTATGCTTGCATGATTGAATGCATGGCTGGATGTATAGATGGATCCATATGTCTAAAGTATATATCCCCTAATCTGTCAGATGACAGAAATACTATCTACTTCATAAAGATGACATAGAGATTAAATGCTAAACTTTTGTCATGGTCCCCAGTATATTATATAAAAGATGCTAAACAAAAACTGACTCCTTTCCTGTAATTATTCATTCTTACCTACAAGGTGATAAATTAACTTCAACAGACCTTACTAGGTACTGATTATCTACTTATGAGCTTTCAGCTATCTAATTCTTTATTTATGGCAGGGATAATCTTTAAAACTTGCAAATATGGTCATTTTACTCTTCCATTGAAACCCGGCAATGGTGCCCATTTTGAGATCATAGTGGGCTCTCCATTAAGCTATTTCCAAAGTGCTCAGTGTAGCCCACCAAGTCCTCCTGGGTTGATTCTCACCCACCTCTGCAGCCCAAGGTATGGCTCTCCATCCCCTTCTAGCCACACCCTCTTTATTTTACAGCTTGGTCTTGGGGCATACTGGATTACTTTCTCTTCAAGACCTTCACATGTCTTGCTCTTTCCTACAACTGTTCCCTCCCCAACAGAAGTCAGAACCCCTTTATATACATGATCATAACTCCATGGATTCCTTTTTATTAAACATAGCTTATGATATATGTGCATGTGTGTGATTGCATGACTAATGTCAGTCTCTGGCCTGGATTCTGTCTGCTTCGCTCTCTCCCCACCAACTAACGCATTATCAAACACATACAAAGGAGTTAATATTTGTTAAACCCTAATCCTACTCCAAACTCTGCTTTCAGACTCTTTCCACATGCGTTCACCAGCTAAGACATATTATACAACTTCCTTTCTATTATACATTTAGGGATTGGCCATTGTGTTTTTGCCTCTCAGCTTGGATTCTCCCAGGAAACCTGAACAGACATATATGATCTAATAGAAGCTCAGCTTTTAGATGTCCTGGAAAACTTTTGGATATGCTCTCTTACTCGGACCTTCCAGGCCCTGGTCACATGCTCTATCCCACCTCTCTGCTCCTGTGTCTGCTTCTTCCCTCCAAGCCATGACAGTCCACTCCAGGAGTCTTTGGGAGTGGAAACAGGCAGCTATAAAGGAATTACAGAGATACCAAAGATGGCCTTGCTGCATTCCAAAATATCTTCAAGTCTACTGTGTGGCAGGTGCTTCAGGCCAACAGAGGATGTCCTAAAGTAGGGGTAGGACAAGGGCCTCTAGGTTCAGCTGTGAGTTGAGTCTAAACATAAAATCCCCTGGGATCAATCAAGGCAAGGGGCTTTACGTGTATCCACAGAGGGAAGAAGTGAATAGAAGTGACTGAGGGATGAAAGTGTATGGAGCCTGGGAAAAAGAAAAAGAAGATTTGCACAGCAGGTTGTGGAGGTATATGCCTGTACTTGGGAGGCTGAGACAGGAAGTTCATAGGTTCAAGACCAGCCTCAGCAATTTAGAGAGACCCTATTTCAAAATAAAAATTAAAGAAGGATGTAGCTTGGATTAGCATGCCCTTGTTTGAATCCCAGTACAAAAAAAAAAAAAAAAAGAAAAGAAAAGAAAAAGAAAGATGTACACTTTTTCTTAATGACAGCCCTGGGAACAAAAGCTCTGTTTTAGACTTTATTTTGGATCAAGTCATGCTAGATAAAGGAGTCTTATCCCTGTAGGAAGCTTCCTGGTCATATCTTTATTATTCTTTCTTTCTTATTTATAAAGTCCAGGGCTCGAGCACTTGGAAAGAGAGAGTTATTTACAGCATGCCACTTTGAATCAAAGAATAAAAATGCCCCTGGGTGTGGAAGTATAGTCCCTGCATTGTGTAAAGGGAAAAGTATGTGTTTAGAGAAAGGCAGACTGGAACCCCCATGTATCTACAACCCAGCTGGGTGGCCCTGCCCATGATTCGCCTTCTTCAGGTAGTTGCTTATTTGCCATTTAATGGGAAGAGCTGTGTGTCATATCAACTGAGTGGATATGAGATTTAAATGTGACAAGGCATATAAGAGACCTACAGAGGTCCCTCAGGGAGGTCCAGCTCTTTCCAAATTCTCTACTCACAGCACTCTGATTTGGTGGATTCCTTGAGAAGCTTTGAGGTGACGAAACCTCCCAATATGGAAAAGGAACATGATGAACAACTTCATTGTTTTATTGGAATCCTCTTCACTGTCTGGAGCAAAAGTTTGCATTGGAAATTCAATCTTTTCATCCTTGCTGCTTGAATTATACCCAATGTGAAATCTAGTTTCAAAGTGGAATTATATATCATTTTTCTTGAGAAAATTATATAGGAAGTCATTTTAGGTACATGAGAACATACAGAGAGAGGGTTTTTTTTCCCTCAAATTATTCACTCACATGTCTAATTTTTCATTAAGGCTTGACATCTACTAATTTGAATTTTCTTTCCAAGTTGACATTTTACCTCCATTCTTGCAGCCATTCTTTCATCCACGCTTCATCCATTAATAGATATTTTGAGCATCTAACAATGTGTTGTAGGTCTTGGATACTTCTGGCCAAGCTTCTATAAAAATCTCCAAGCTAGCCCCGCCCCCCTACAGTACAAATACCTCTTTCATGAACCACAGGGATTATTTCTTAGAATCCTGCTCTCACATTGTCACTCCTCTTCCCTTCTGCCTCTCAGCAAATCTTAATCCTGGCTTCTAGGTAAGTCCAAACTTCACTCTCTGATTTGAAGGCCTTCCACAATCTAACTCCTCTTCACTCGTCCAAACATCTCAATACTCCCTGCCCATCAGTCAAGTCAGAATAATCTCTCTCAGCATCAAACAACTGATGTTGGGACCTAGTTCTGTTCCTTTGCTTATAGTAAAGTAATAACATAAGGTTTTTACCTATTATCTGTATTTGCTTGTTGTTGAAAAATATATATATATTTCATATATATAGGATATACATATATATATATTTCATATATAGGATATATATATATATATCCTTCTCTCACAAACTTCTGTATTTTCTAATGTCTCCTCCTATTCCTTGAGAGCAATTCATATCCAGCCTCACTCAGGAGGCCTTTGCTCATCTCTCTAGCTCATTTGACACTTCTTTTCTGAACTCCAAATGCATTTATAATTAGTCAAAAAAGGTCCGCTACTTAATTATTCTCAGCTAATTCACAAAGTAATTTGTTTAAGTTGTTGCTATTGTTGCTTTTTATTCTGTGCTTTCAAGTGAAAATGAAATGACTGCTGAGTACTGTGCTCTTATGACAAGTTCTTAGGCAGTTATTTGCTGTACCTCTTTGAACTAGGGGACAAGTCTTAAAACTGACTGGTTAAAAGAGAGCTGTTTCCACTTCTTATGTCTCTGACCATTTGCTCACGCCTTTCCTATATCTGTCTGGAATATTCATTGCAACACATTTTACTAATGGACAGGGTCACCATGTCAAAAACTTAGCACTCTGGCATGACATTTCCTTTTGTTCCACAGTCAGTCATATGCTTATTATAACAGATGGCTGATATGGGGACTTATTTCTGCATAGATCCAGCTAGCATTCTTTCTATTTTATCTCCCTCCTGAATGCAACTGGGTGGTCAAGCTAGTGCATCCTGGGTTCTATGGCCAAGAAATAGGAGAAGCTTCTTTGGTTCCTAGCACTTACTAGAAGAAGGGAGGTAACTTGAAGCAGCTTCCCAAAGTCTTGTTCTAACACTGCCCCATCCTTCACCATCTGATAGAGTTATATCTTCTATAGACATTACAGGAATTGATGACAGAATAGTACATAGAAATTGTCTTCTCCAAACCTCCCACCTGGAGCAGGATAATGAATCAGAGGAGATATGGGTTTTTTGGAGGTCTTAGAGTAAAGCAAAGATAGAGTCTAAACACAGATCTTCCCTGGTCTCTTTATTCAGCTCAGAGGAGGCCATGCTCACAATGGAGGGTTTAATTTCTTTTTAGCTCCCACACTTGTATCTCATCAGCTTACTGGCCTCTGGGGCAAAAAGAGAGAGAGAGAGAGATATAAATGTAATTCATAAATATTACTTTATTTCAAAAGCATTTAAGGGTAGGGAAATCTCATATTTCATGGAAGTCAGTTGATACTCCGTGTTGTAAAAATGTGAGCAACTGTGGACCAATGGAAATCCTTTTCTATCCATGGAGCATCAACATGCATCCCAGACCCTTCACCTACAAAATGATGGGTTGAACATGGGGACATACACAGCACGGATTAGTAAGCCATGAACTACTGGCCCAAGAGAGTTACATAAGGCAATGGGCATGGTGGCACATGCCTATAATACCACTACTTGGGAGGTTGAGACAGCAGGAGTCCAAGTTCAAGGAACTTAGCAAGACTGTTTTTCAAAATTAAAAAAAAAAATTAAATAAGATTGGATGTGTAGCTCAAAGATAGACCACCCCTAAATTCAATTCCTAGTTCTAAAATAATAATAACGATAATAATTACAGAAGAAATATGGAGAGTGTGTCTGACATTAGCATCCTCAAATCTAATAATACTGGGGTATAAAACACAAAGTCCAAAATGAAATACTGGATTTTCAAAAGAAAAAAAGTATATGATACAAAGCCAAATAGCCAGAAGCCACTTACAGATGTAACTTTCCCAGGGCTCACAGATGATTTAACTCCATTTAAAGTCCATTTTTACAAGACTTTTTTCAATCCTTACTGTCAAAATACATTTTTTTCCAAAATATTATCATAGAACCTTGCTAATATTTCACTGTTGGCTTGTATGTCTTGAGGTTTAGCTATTTATGTATTTGTCTGTCTTTCCCATTAGATTGAGAGACTCTTTGGGATAAGAGTTCCCTTAATACGTATTTATACCTCCTGCAGCTAGAATGGCAAGTATGCACTGTGCTATCTGCCTCTCCCTCATTCCTCGCAGACACTGGTGATCAATCATAGCATTCCTTACCATAATGCCTGGAAAACATCTCCTAATTCTTGATAAACAAAGACCCTTAGGCTGCCTCCTTCTTTGAGTTTTCATGCAAACAATTTATTTTCCGTATCTGTTCACCTTAAGTGGCACAGTGGTTTACATGGTATTGGTGTTCAGTTAATATTTGTCGATTTGAACTAACTCCTAACAAGAATTTCCAAAACCAGGCTTAGGAGGTTGGTATGTGTGGTAAGGGAAAAGAAAGATAGGATGGAAAGTGACCACAATCATTAAGACCTGGGATGTGGATTAGGGGCCAAGAGTGGTCCAGGACATACAATTTTAGAATGATATAAGGACCTGTGTTAGTCAGCTTCCTGTAACTATAACAAAATACCCAAGATAATGAAATTATAAAGGGAATTGTCTCACAGTATTAGATTCTAGTCCATGATTTGTTGGTCCTATTGCTGTGGGCCTATGATAAGGCAGTGCATTACAGTGGGATTATATGGTGGATAAAACTTCACCTCGTGATCAGAAAGAAAATGGGAGGAAGAGGAAAGAGCCAGGGTCTCGCCATCACCTTTGAAGACACATCCCAATGACCTAAGGCCCTACCTCCCCAAATCCACCATCTTTCAATCACCCCACCCTGGGGACTGAGCCTTTAACTTGTAGGCCTTCAAGATCCAAAACACAGCAGGGCCTCAGGCCATAGGATCATTACAGTGAGCTGTGTGTGACAGAACTGAGTCCCAAGCAGAAACTGACCAGATTGGCCTGTCATGGTAGAGCCACAGGTTTGCTTGTGTTGACAAAGCCAGAAGGAGCTCCAGAAGCATTTGTTGTAGACCTCTAAGGGCAATTGAATGCTGTGCATCTTACATATATTGAATGAATGAATAATCTTGGATGGTTCCATGGACTACTCTCAAAGATTCCCAAGATCTCCTTATCACATTGTCTTTTCATCTTTAAACCTAATGCTTCCCTCTTTTTCTTTTTTTTTTTTTTTTTGGATTAAGTAGCCTCTTTAATATTTCCTGTCCCCAGTTTGCTTAGCTAATTGAGAGGTACTCCTATAGGGCAGAAACTTAGCTTCATGGCAAATCAGGCATCATGGGCCATATATATGAGGATTGCCTTTGGGTCAGGTTCACATACAAGTGACATTTTTATGCAAAAACAAGCCAGTCGCCACTTCCTTTATTGGCTTTATGTGGATTCAGATGAATTTGAGCACTAAAGTGATAGAGGCATTGTCAGTCCCTATGGCAGATTTCCTCTGCACAGCAGAGGTGCGCCCAGGAGAGTTCGAAATCCACAGGAGTCAGAATGTCAGCTCACAGGCCAGAAGAGAGGGAAGGCATATTCTGGTGCAAGGCAAAATTAGAGTATCCCGTGATCATCTCTGGCACCTTGAAATTGGCTAGGATTATCTTCAACTCAGTTGAGTGTTGAAGATATTCTTAAATCTATGGTTTGGTCTTTTTCATCAATTTGGGAAAATCCTTGGCTATTATCTCTTCTAATATTTCTTCTGTCATATTGTCTCCTCCCGGGACTCCAATTATATCATTTGTTATTGCGCCACATGTATCTTTTTCATTATTTTGTCTCTGTGTGCTTCAGGTTGGATAATTTCTATTGATTTGTCCTTGAATTCACTGTTCCTTTATTTGACTGTGTCAGGTTTGCTGCTAGGCCTGTCCAATTAATTCTTGGTTTTAGATATTGTATGTTTCATTTTAAGAGTGTATATTTGGATCTCTTTTAGAGATTATTTTTTTCTCCATTAAACTTCTGTATCTTTTTATCTACTTTTATTCTTCTAAATTCTTTTCATATTTATAATAGTTTTCTTTTAAAGGTCATTATCTGCTAACTCCAATATCTGGGTCATGTGTGGGCCTGCTATTTGGATTATTTTTTCCCTCTTGTTTATGGATAATAGTTTCGTTTGCATAGCTTGACATTTTATTACATGCTAGATACTGTGATTGGAACAACTTTAGAGACTAGAGGAGGTGTTATTTTACTCCAGAGGGGCAAATCTTTTAGTAAGTCAGTAAACTAGAGAAAGGAGATGATGATTTCAATTAAATTTAATCATCAGTTGAGTTCAGCTGCATCTGGGTTGCAGTTTTATTTACTTTTTATTCACCTCTGGTTTTAAATGTCTAAAGTCAAGATATGTCCTACATGTATTACTGACCTCTCTCTCTAACAGGATTTGAACTCTGAGGGAACCACAGAGTAAAGAAAGATTATTCTCCTTTCACCCCAGCCCCAAATCTCCTTGATTCTGACTATACAACTCTGTAAAATCCTATAGGGAAAATAAGAGATAGGGACAATTAATGCTGTTTTTGTTGTATTTGAAGGAACCAGAAATTTCAATCCAATCCATCATGCCAGGTGATATGGCAATTAATAGTTTTTCTGGCTAATCCTTAGTCTGTAGGAAGTCCTCTTCTTAAGGAAGGTATACTTTCTTACTCTCTCATGAGTGACATGCTAGAACCTGTCAGGAAAAAAAAAAGCCATCACTATTCCCTGGTCATGTGAAAGTGTTTACCTCTTTCTGGAATTTAATCCTTTTCTCTTCTTGGTGTCTATAATTGTGCAATGTCTTTGGATATTGATAAAGACATATGTGATCATTTGTGTTAGTTTTAGTTGTGGAAGCTTGAACTTTGGCATTATAAGAAGAAGCATAATTCTCTCTAGTTATCATTATGATCATAGTCTAAGAACTGTTCATGGAGGGGTCTGCATTTATTTGTCTTTTCTCATGAGGATTGGCTCATGGAAGGTCCTTAGACAATCTCTGTTTATTAGTCAGTTATGGTTAGGGATATACATCAAGAACTCAATTGCTTATAACAAACATTTATGTTCTTACTCATGGACCTTTGAATTGGTATAGTTGGGAGCATCAGGATTGAACTTTAAGCTACTGATTAGGTATAAGGATGACCTAAATGCCTCATGCATCTTTTTGTCTGTTTCTAGCATGTTCTTATGGCAGGTCTAGGAGATTAATAGAATTATGATATATGCTATGGACAGAACTAAGTATTTGTATTTTCCTAAGATTCATATGTTGAAACTCTAATGCTGAACATTATGGCATTCGAAGGTAGGGCTTTTGAGAGTTAGCTAGGTCATGGGGGTAGGGCTGTCATAATGAGATTAGTATCCTTTTAATTTTTTTT